>PVJO010003465.1:0-114970 GCA_004026905.1 Hystrix cristata
TCTGTACCTATACATGATGTATCTTGGTTCTCCCCCCTCTCCCCCCCTCCCCTCTGCACCCTCCCTCCCTATTTACAGCAGGTTCATTTATCATTTTCCATATTTTCCCTTTCCTCTCTTTTTCCCGTTGCCTTTCTGCTTTTCCCCTTCTTTCTTTCTAGTACTTCTCTCCTCTGCTCACCATCCTCCTTTTATATAACATGCTCTTAAGTGAAATAAATCGGACACTCATGAGCACGCATCGAATTGTTTCTCTGATATGAGAGACCATGATTGTAAATAAAGACAGGGATGTGTAATAGATATTATATAAAATGGGACCTCTTTTAATTATGCAAGGAAATGCATTTTCCAGCGAAACTGACAGAAAAATGAGAGATGACAAAGGAAGAAATGTGAGAAGTCAGTCTCCAGTAGGGGCCCGAGAGTTGGTTTTCCATCAGCCAGGTGGAAGGGGGCTGTGTCAAGGGCCTTTGGAAGAAGCAGCAGATGTGGGTGAAGTGAATGCTTTGGAGAAAGAAAAAAAAAAAAAAGAGTGCCTCTTTAGACAAGAGTTGGATGATTCTTAGTCATCTCTCTCACTGCTGGAACAGAATACCTGACACTCACCACTGAAGGCAGAAGGGGTTTATTCTAGTCCCTGTTTCAGTCCATAATAGGCTAGCTCCAAGGCAGGATGGCATGGTAGAGGCACGCAGAGCAGGAGAATTGCTCACGGCATGGCAGGCAGGAAGCAGAGAGTGAAGGCAGGAGCCAGGGAGGGAGCTACACCCTTCTAGGCCATGTCCCCAGTGACCTGCTTTTTCCAACAAACCCCCCTTCTCAATGTCAAGTATTATGGGTTATATCTAGATGCCTCCCCCAAAGCCTCATGTGCTCATAGGTGGGGCTTTTGGGAAGTGACTGGATCATGGGTGTGTGATACTGGATCATGGGTCTTCAATACTGGATAGCCTGCTGATTGGTTTAGCATAGTTCTGGGTGTGCGTGCTGGATTTACTGAAGAGGGAAGACCCACCCTGGGTGTGGGTGGCATCAACCAATAGGCTTGTAGTTTGGATGGAATAAAAAGGGAAAGAAGAAGGAAGTCTCATTGCTTCCTACCTGCCCTGCTATGAACTGTTTCCCTTCTGCCAGACCACCCTGCCTTGGAGCCAGCTGACTATGGACTGAAACCTCTACAAACTGTGAGCTAAAATAAACCTTTCCTCCTTTAACTTCTGGGTGTCGGGTATTTTGTCCCAGCAATGAGAAAGGAACTAAGACACCAAGCCAGCTGTAGTGTGCCAGTAATCCAATCCCCCTCTGTAAGCCCTGGTCTTGGAGTACACAAGGCTTGAAGAGGACATCCAGATATAAACCATAGCAGATGGTGTAGTTTCTAGAAATTTTTGTTAAATGAAAATGGCAGGTTTGAACAATGAGTAGGTTAATAAGGAACACAAAATATGTTAGTGATTTATTATTACCACTTTAGGGTTACCCATGTAGGTGACAAACAGCTCAGGGATTTTGATCTTTATGAGCCTGTTAGCCACCTCTGATTTCTCATTATGCCCTGTACAATAAATCTTCGATGGCCATTTATTGATGGCTTGCTATGTAGGCCCCATGCTAGGTGCTTCATCTGTATGATTCTGTTTATCCCTACAACTGTCCCATGAGATGGATATTGCTGTCCCCATTTGGATACAAGGACACTAAAGCTTGGAGGAGTGAGAAAATTTGCTTAAGAACCACAGATCTAGTAAATGAAAAAGTTGGGCTGATCTATTGGTCATAAAGCCAAGTTCTCAGAACCACCGTGCAATACTCCCTTGTGTACATGTCTAGTTTTCCTGTTTATTGCACTAACTTTCTCACTGAATCATGAGCCTCTGGCGGGCAGAACTGATTCTTATTTCTGGACATCTGAGGACCAGGATAGTGCCTGACACACAGTAGGCACTCCAGAGACTTTGGAAGGAAAAAAGAGGATGGGATGGAAAGAGGGGAAAGAGAGTGGAGGAGGGCTACCTCTTTTAAACAGTTATTGTTTATCCTAGTCTTTTCGTGTGTAAACACAAATCTTTCTATGTATTTAATGTGAAAGCATCATAATATCCATATCATTTGATACCTATATTTTTAGCTTCACATTGTGTAATGAACTTCTTTCTATGTCATTGAACATAATTCTATAAATTATTTCAACATTAAAAAATATGTGTTACCTATTTCCGTCTCTTCCCACCAAGAAAAAAATGCTTATTGGGGAAATATATCAGAGTATATAAACTTGAGAGTCTCTCAGGGCTGTACAGATTTCTAGAGCTGTATGTTTAAAACTTAATTTTCACAAAAAATTAGCCAGTCAAGAGGTAGGACTAAATAGAGTTATAAGGACAAAGATCAGAAATTTTATTGCTAAATTTAATTTGATCTCATCCCAGAGCCATAGCATTTAGTAACATGAAGCTAAAAACTCCAAAGCTGCACAAAAGGAAACTCTCAAGCACTTAATAAATCATATCAGCAACTTCCAGATTTTTCTGTTGTAAAAAATAGAGCAGGTTACCATAAAGAAACTGCATATGTAGGCACGGACATGTGTGGTTACTGTTCACTCATGTTGATCGCTGATCGGATTTGGGAAGTTAACCTCCTTTAACCTAGTTTTCAACAGCTCAACATTTTTCTAGCACAGCTTAGTGAGAAGTCAGAAGTGCAATTCAGGGACTCAGAGCCCAGGAGTTTGGTCACCAGAGTGAGGTGGGTTTGGAGAGCTCAGGAGGAATCTCATGAGACCATCCCACATATGGGCAGTTAGTTCGTACATCTCTGAGCCTAAAGCTTTGCTGCCAATAGCAATGAGACTTGTGTGACACTCCAGAGAGAGAGAGAGAGACAGACAGACAGACAGACAGACAGAGACAGAGAGAGACGGAGGCAGAGACTACGACTGAGACCTGCTAAGAGGGAGGACGGTTTGGCTTGTGCTGAGTACCTGCATGTCTTGCTCTTCCTTTCTCCTTTGGAGGCGGACTTGCCTTTTTCCATCCTAACTGAAATTATGTGATGCTATAATCAAGTATCTGAAGCTGTGTGTTTTCCAAATTAAAGAGATTTATTTAACTCACAGCTTTGGAAGCTGAAAGTCTAAAATCGGGCAGGCAGTCCTATCTGTTCAGGCTTTGGTGAGGGTCCCCGCACTGCATCACAACATGGCAGAGCAATGGACAGGTAGAGAAGAGGCCAAGAACATAGTCTTGCTTGACAACTTCCTGTGTGAGACCAGCGTTCTTCTCTTCGAAGGGAGAGGTGAGGGGAGAGTGTCTCTGGTTGACAGTACAGTCAATGCACAAGCACATGTCACCATGGCTAGACCAGTCCATGGGTTTGGGGTCATGGAAATTCACGAATCTAGTTATATAATCTCACTAAGCTTCAGATTACTTATCTCTAAAATAGGAATAAAAGCACACTTTTAAAAACAGCTGTGAGAATTAAATGACAAAATATGTGTAAAGTGAATAACAAGCATTGTTCATGTACAAAGGGCTTATTCATGTGTTTAATCAACACATATGTGTCAAGCATAACTTTGTGCCAGGCACCGTGATTCCAAAGACAAGATAAATGGACATGTTTCCTTTTTACAAGGAGATTATACTCCAGTGAACTTAGAAGATGTTGGTAATTTTTTACTATTATTATATAGTTTATTGGTTGTCTACAATTATGTAAAAATTATCCTCAAACTTAGAGGCTTAAAATAATAAACTTTTACTATCTTGGTGTCTAAGGGCCAGGATTCTGAAAGCTACTGAGCTAACTAGTCTGGCTCAGGCCCTCAGGGTTGGAGCTGGCGCTCTACTTGTTTAACTGAGGCAGAAGGACCTATTTTCAAGATGGCGCCCACATGTCTGTTGATGGGAAGCCTCCCCTCCTCATCACATGGTCTTCTCCTCAGGCTGCCTGAGTCTACTCACAGTAGGGCAGCAGGCTTTCTGCAGAATGTGTGTCCAAAAAAAGTTACTTCTTCTCACTTCCACCATATTCTGTCTGTTAGAAGTGAGGCAAGAAGGCCACACTCAAAAGAAAGAAAATTTGGCTCCATCTTTTAGAGCAGGGACCCCAAACCAGGCCACAGCAGGAGATGAGTAGCTGGCGAGTGGGGCTTGGTCTGTATTTACAGCCATTCCCCATCACTTGCATTATCACCTGCGCTCTGCCTCCCACCAGATTAGTGGCAGCACAAATCCTACTGTGAACTGCACATGGAAGGATCCAGGTTGAGTGCTCTTTATGAAAATCCAATGTCATAATAATAGAACTATAACAATAAGTGTAATGTGCTGGAATCATCCAGACATCCCCCTCCCATTTTGTGTAACACTGGTCTTCCACGATACAGTCCCTGCTAACAAAAAGGTTGGGAACCACTGTTTTAGAGAGTGAAATTCGGAAGAATTCGAGAACATATTTAAAACAACCACATAAAGTATGGGGAAGGGATGAGAGAAGATGGTAGAGAGGCGGGTGGAGACCAGACAGAAGAGTCAAACAGGGATTCCTGAAGAGGGAGTTTTTAGCGGGAGGCTACAGAAATCATCTTGCTATTTTTGTTGGGAGTGGTAAATGAATATCAAATCTATGAATGAAACATTGTATTGATAGGTTTTCCCTTTGCTGAGACAAAGTATCTGACACCCCAATTTAAGGTGGAGAGGCATATTTTGGTTCACAGTTTGAGTGGCTTCAGTCCATCGTCAGATGGTTCCAAGGCAGAAAGAACACAGTAAAAGGGCGTAGTGGAGAAAAGCTGCTTGCCCTGTGGTGGTCAGGAGGCAGAGAGAAGCGAGGAGCAAGAGACAAGAATACACTCTTCCAGGTCACACCCCTGTGGCCCGCTCTTCCGACCAGACTCCACTTCCAGAGGGCGCCGTCAGCTGTGAACTCATCAATGGCTCCACTCCCCGATAAGTATAGCACCCCACGATCCAACCACCTTCCAAACATGAGACTTCGGGGGAACATTTCAGATCTAAACCATAATAGACATCTCAAGGTCACACACACTGCATCATCTGAATTCTTTCTGCGTACAAGATCCCAAGCATGTAAAACTCGTTTTCTAGAATGTTCTTGGCTTTCTTCCCATTACTGCGTCTCTTAAGACATATAAGAACAGCTTTGATTTTTCTGAATTATACAACACTGAACTTGAGGTGCATTTTTTAAAAATCTACAAAGAAACTACTTCAAATTTGAAACGCTAAAACACATAAAGCCCGGACACTACATCCAGCCACCAGGAGTAAGCACATTTCTGATTTTTCTTAGACCTGGTTGAAAATTTAAGATGCTCAAGCCCTTCTAGCTCTCTACCACAGTTCTCTCTCAGAGCTGGGGAACATCCATAAAAGAAACACAATCTCCCTTTGATTTGCCCAATTTTATTTATTCATTCCTTCCAGGAGGACACATATCTCTACAAGGGCCTAGAATCCTTGAGCTGGGAGAGAAGATTTTCCACACATCAGGCAAAATATCTGTGATTACTTAAACTGCAGGATGCTGGTGTGTTTGATTTACACGTGTGTCTAGTCTGATAAACCACTCCACTGGGTGAGTAGGCACTTTAAATATGTTGGTTTATAGATAAAGCAAAAAACAAAACAAAACAAAACAAAAACCCTCATATGTTTCTCCTTTAACTATGAGAAACATTTAAATGAGAACTAGTGAAAGACTTTACTGGCAAAGCATTTTAGAAGCAGTATTGGAGTCTTTGTGGATTTTCACACAATTTTTTCATCATATACTATTTACCTTGTTATTAATTGTCTACGGTTGGTCAATGCACTCAATAAACAAAAGCATTCTTCCGTTTTCGTCCTTTCCCATACGTTGGGTGTTTAATTGACCCAATGGCTTTCTTGTGCTTAAAAGTCAGTATGATTTTTTAGTTGTCTAAACTAATGCTTTTCCATTTTACAGATGAGAAATGGAGGAAGAAAAGGGTTTGGTTTCATGTCCAAAGTCAGTGGTTATGTAAGGGTCATGTTTCATTTTGCAGTGAGCACATTACCTCAAGTCCAGAATTCAGTCATAAGTGCCGATGGTAAGAAGCCAGTCACCTCCTTTCGTTTTTGCTTTTTAGTCTTTGATGCCTTCCCACTCCCGTCAGAGCCTCCTCTCTTGTTTGTACCTGAGATTCTCTCCTCTTTGATATTTTTGCTTGAATGAATGAAGTAATACGATTCATTCTTCCAAAGAACTAAGTTTGGATCTGTTTCCAAGAGGACTAGATTCTATGATGTGTTGTTCTTAACTTCATTCTCACAGAAGTGCCCTTCGGAGGAGGGGAGAGATGAGAAAGATGGCGTCTCCACGGACACCCATGGTGCTCATCGAACAAGTGACACCCTGCATTTGGGGACATGAAATAGATGACTCCCGCTAGCAGCGTTGACCTCATCCTATCACTTTGGACAAGCTTGACCCATTCACACTTCATGTGGTTTGAGGCCAGTGTAAACAGTACCCTAGCTTTAATGTCATGGCCTAAGAATCAATTCATTCCTGTTCAGATTCTTGACTTTGTTTTTTTTTCCTTCAGTACTGGAGGTTGAACCCAAGGCCTCACATTGAATCACATCCCCAACTCTTTTTATTTTTTTGTTTTGGGATAAGGTCTTGCTACAATGCCCAGGTTGGCTTTGAACTTGTGATCATCCTGCATCAACCTCTTAGTCACCGAGATTACAGGCAGGAGCTAACTTCACCTGGCTTATCTACAAGGTTTTGACCCTTTCTCTACCTTTCGAACTTGCCAATTAGGCTTAGTATCTTCATCTTATCCTCAGCCTGGATGATGTTAATGAGGATAAAATGATTCATATTTATCGTGTACCTGTCATGTACCAGAGACAATGTGTATCCTTCGCAATTTTTATTACACTCACTTTTTGGATGAGGAAATCAAAGGTCATAGATATGAAATGATTTTCAATGTATTCCAGGGTCTTTCTAACACCTAAGTTTTGCACTTTTCACCATAACACACTGTCTCTCTATGTTATCTTAGGCACATCCTCTGTACTTTCCATTCTTGGCTTCCTTGAAAGACTGTGTTACTCCTAGAACCAAATCCTTGATGCTGTCCTCCTTTAGACCACCCCAGTGCACAGTGAAACAAGATTGGTCAGTATCGCCAGGAATAGATAATATTGTCTCACTACTGAACCTCAGTTTTTCATACTTGCTAACTATGGGCAAACTGGAGAACAAGGTGGGTTGTAGGAAGAAGGAGGTGGTTAGAATGTTGATGTAGTGGGACTGGTGTGGAGGATAAAGAGACAAGAGGCATCAGAAGAAACCTGGGCGGAGAAATGGGTGGTATTCATTTGCCAATCCAAGTCTCTTTAATGGCTTAATAGCCCATTAAACTGTGGTGCCCATTTATAATGGGACCTCATCCAAAGGTGCATTTATTTAATCATTGTCCACTCCCGGACCCACTGGACCCTGGGGTACTCTTAGCGCTGAGAATGTATGGTCTTATTTCATATCTCACTTGTCCCTGAAGGCCTGAATGTTAGCGAAGAAAAGAGCTCACTGGGAGAGGGACAGAGACTAAAAAGTTTGTGGTTATTTTAATGCTTCTACTGAATGGACCTACCAAGACATCAAGGACCTTCAGTGGTGGCACTCAGAGCAATAAACCATGTGACAATTTCAAAGACGAAATTAGATTTCAGGATCTATATAGCTTTGGGCCATTTTCACCAAGCATAGTCCAACCACAGTCTCACAATTGCTCTTGATTTTTATTATGCCACATTTTATTACAGCCACATGGTTTTCAATCCACGAGCCACTCCAAATCTCACAGAAAATACTGACGGCTTTTGTTTTAGACATAGAATTAAGATCAAGAGGCTCTATTTGTCTTAGCCTGGTTACACTGATGGGCCATGTGACAAGGACCCATAGAATTTGAGCCCTGCTCCTCAGGCACACCCTGACCAGACAGAACCTTCTGATCCAGGGAAGCAGGTCCTGCTCTGATCGCTTGCATCCCAAATGCCCGTGACTTGACCTCTTTGAAGTCACCATGCTCATTTTAGACCTTCTCAGGAAATTACAGAATTTATGCTAGGAAATGGAAATCTCTCTTGACCCGGATGAGACCTGAGATAATGTCACTTCTCTTCTGGCCACGAAGAAGCCCATGTTGGGTCTGTTCTGAATTAGCGACATGTGGAGGAAGTGATTCTGTTGGTGACAGAGCTTTAGAGTCCCGGTACAATTGCTGCTTTCCAGACTTTTGGTAAAAGATTTATACGATCTGAAGAGAAACCAGAGTATTTTCCAGACTTTTGGTGATGTGAGGCTCTTACGAACAGCAGAGTCCAGAGAAATTGCTCAGAAATTGTAGTCTTTTCATTACTTGTTAAAGTTATTTCTTTTTTGTAATACCAACAAGACAGAGCAGAGCAGTGCAAGTATTGGTGCTTCTTATCATGTAGCTCTTAACTTTTATTTAATAATGACTTAAAAATCCCATAAACCCATTATTTCTGAAATTCATGTCTTGTCTTTTCTATTATTTATACAGGCTATATATTTTTGATTTAGTCTTCAGCTTCTTTTCTTTCCCCTGCACTCTTGATTTTCATTCCCCAATATTACTGGATTGCATATTGTACCTCTTATGTGATACTCTTTCCCACTTCTCTGATTCTGGACAGTTTTCTCACCTCTCTCCCTAAGGTTTGTTTCACAGATAGACTCCTTGCAGTCCTTCAAAATGCAATTAAACACAAAGCAGAGAGTGGCGGCAATAAAAGTAACTCTCAGTTTGACTATCAGAGTAACAACCACAGGAAAAATAATTCTCGCTGAATGCCTTAGTTATCTCTTCATTTGTACCTGTACATACATGAGTAAGAATTCAATAAATATTTGTTGACTTAAAATTATTTTAGAAATTCAGACATCATTTTCTTTGAGATGCTCCAGTTGTTTTTAAACCAGTGAGCATACAAAAAATGTGGCCCCCCAAAAAGTTGGCATTGAAAGAGTAAGTTGCTACCTTAGCACGTAGGGTTTCTGTAGAGAAGAAAAGCACCTTTCTGTTTACTCTAAAGAGATCTGGGGCACATGCTCCAGAAAGGCCAACAGGGCTGGAGGCATTGCGTGTTTAAACCCCTGTGCTCTAATTCCCCGGATCTGTACCCACCCATCTTTCAACATATGCTACACTGATGGCAGACAAGACCAATGCATGGGCTGCTTCTAGAGCCCGACTTGCCTGCTAGCAATCAGAGGAGCAGTTGTGTCTTGTGTTTAAGCCGAGAGATGAACACATTGACAGAGGCCGTTGCGGGGACACTTCCATATCCGCAGAAAGCATGAAACTAAATCAAATAAATATAAACAGAATCATCCGGGCAGCCTCCAGGCCAATCTCTGCACAGTATTACAACCACAAGATAGAACTTGGACTCAAAAGAGCTTTGAAAATAGTGTATTTGGAGCAGTTCCTCTAAAGAGGTAGCAAAAGATGACATAGTAAGGCTAAATCACAGTATTTCAAATCCCTTTGTATAAGCTTGTTCCACTAAATTCAACCCCTTAGTAAAATGAATTCCTCCAAATCCATGTATTTTGTGTCCCATTTTTAAACTTAAAGTTGCATGAGACTGTAAACAAACGTCCCTGATCAGTAAGAGGGAAACAAGTACAGAAGGGAGGCAGGCCTCAGTGCGTCAGGGTGGCTGCATATCACACGAGACTGGCGTTTCCAGAACAGCGTTTTCTACCATGTATGATTCAGGCCACCCAGCAGGCACAGCTCATGTTTATGACACACTAATTCTGTAATAAGAAAGGTAGCTTGGGAGAGGAGAACTGTCAGGAAAAAAGCCCTTTCTGTGGTACCGTCCCCTCTTCCCGCTACCGAAAATGACTCTATTATACATTAACAAAATCTCTCTTCCAGTGACATTAAATTGTACTTCCAAATAGCAAAAAGAAGTAACAAAAAGCGTGGGCACATTTTTCTCTCTCGCCTGCTGAAAAGCCAGGCCATATTAGGAATTCCACAGCTGACTCGCCTTATCAGTAGGTGTGTTATTGAATGCCGTTCAACTAGTACATTTTTTTTTCTTCAAAACTTAGATTGCATGCCAGTAAAGCCAATGATAAATGTATTACTGCTAGTTTAATTATGCCTGATGGGATCAGGCTATATAGTTCTTTATTGTTTTTCAAACTTGCTCTCTTAAAAGAAGCAAGGGCTAAACAAGGATCTTGTTTGTATTTATGGTCTTCTTTTCATTATTTTTAGTGTATTCTTGGACTCTAAATAGACTCACGTCTGTGCTTCAGATATGTGGTGTTTGCTTGAAGGTGAGCGGATATTGGCTGGGTCATTCAGTGCGAGGGGTGGAGGTGGAGATGGAGTCCACGCCCAGGAGACCATCGGGGCTGAGGCCTGGGGGTGGTGGTGCCATGAACCAGTGGGGAAATGTAAGGAAGAAGGAAGAGGAGGAGAGGAAGGGGGTTGAGTATTTAGACTGGTGGTCGGGAGAGGACTGCCACATACAAAGAATGAGATGAGATCAAGATGAGCAACTCTGGCCTTCGTCAAGAATCAGTGGTTGGAATTAGTGGTTTTATCTTAGTGTTGCTGAAGTAGACACAAAATGGTGAAGGGGGTAAAGGTCTTACTCTACCACTGAATTAATTGCATGGTAGAAACTGTCAACTGTGAATTAATATCTCCTTTTCCCCTTTCCCTCTTGCTAAGTATAAATACAAACTGACTACATTCCCTAGACTTCCTTGCAGCTAGGTGTGACCACGATTACTTCCTATTAGACCTTAAGCAAAAATCATACATGTGGTTTCCAGGAAGTGCCCTGAAAGAGGCAAGTCATGCTTTTCTAGTTTTCTACTTGGAATGCAGATATGACAACTAGAACGAAGCAGCCATCTTAGACTACACATTGAAAGCTGCGAGTTGACAACAAAACATGAAATAGAAGGATCCATCTCTGGCCTGCCCAGATTTTTATGGGTGAGTATTACACTTCTTTTTTCTTTACTGAACTTATTTTCTACAACAAATAATTTATTTTTGGAGCAGTTTTAGATTCATGGCAAAATTGAGAGGAAAGTGCAGAGATATTCATATATCCCTGTCCCATACATAATCAGCCTCCTTCGTTAGGAATATCTGTCACCAGAATAGGATGAACTTATATTGACACATGTAATGGCTCACGTCTAGATGTCCCCTCAAAGCCTCACGTGGTAAGAGGTGGCTGGATCTACAGTGTGTGATGCCGAGATTAAGGGCATGTGATTATTAAATCAACCCACTGATTGGTTTGGCACCTAAGTAATTCTAGCAGCTGGGTAAGATATAAGGTACAGGAAGCTGGTTAGCCCCCTGCCTACTGCCTTGCTTACCTGGCTGCCTTCTGCCTATCTGCCTGCCACCCTGCCTTGGACCCAGCTGATTGTGGACTGAAACCTCTATGAACTGTGAGCTAAATAAACCTTTCTTCCCTTAACGTTGGGTGTCAGGTATTTTGTCCCAGCAATGAGAGAAAAGTAACTAAGACAACACATAATCATCACCCCAAATCCACAGTTTAATTAGGATTCCCTCTGGGTATTGTACATTCTATGGATTTAGACAAATGTATAATGACCTATAATGACTATTTCTACCACCCTAAAAGCCCTCTGTGCTCTGCCTATTCATCCTTTCATTGCTTGTACCTCCTGTAAATACTGTTTTTATTGTTGTCATCATTTTGCCTTTTCCAGAATGTTCCAAATTGAAATTACACAGTATGCAGAGTTTTCATACTGGCTTACTTCATTTAGTCATATGCATTGACATTTCTCATGATATGAGAGCTCATGTCTCATTGTCTGACTGTACCACACTTTATTCATTTACCTACCGAAGGGCACGTTGGCTGCCTCCCTGTTGGGGCAATTGTGAATAAAACCACTCTCCAGATCATTTGGGTAAATTCTGGGTAACAGGATTGCTGGGCCATATGGGAGCAATATAATTAGCTTTGTAAGAAATTGCCAAACTGTCTTCTAAGTGGCTGCACCATCTCCCACCAGCGACGAATGAGAGTTCTTGTTGCTTTCCGTCTTTACCAACGTTTGGTGTTGTCAGGGTTCTGAACTTCTGTCATTCTTCAGCACCCAGCCTGTGGCTTGTCTTTTCATTCCCTGACAGTGACTTTTACAGAGTAGAAAATTTTAATTTTAATGAAGTCCTACTTATCAATTATTCTTTCATGGATCATGTCTGCCTATCTCTCTAATTTTGGAGAAATCAGTTTTGCACTTTACTCTCAACTCTCTTCAGGATCTAAGAAGAGTTGCTGATTTTCTGGTTCATTTGGGTTATTTGTTGTTAGGTTGGAATTGGCAAATTCATATTTCAGAGTCCATAAATAAAGTTTTATTGGTGTACAGTTATGCTTATTTGCTTATTGTCTATGGCTGTTTTACCATCCATCGATAAAGTTGAGAAGTCAGGCCAGAGACTATATGGGCTGCAAAGACTGAATATTTACTATATGACACTCTATAGAAAAAATGTGCTAACTCCTATAGTGTGTAGCAGGGATTTGGATGGAATCCCGGTCCTATTACCAGTTACCTGAGTTGGGCTTGAACAAGTATTTTAATCTCTCTTTAGATTTTTTCATTTTTACAGTGAATATAATAACTTTCTGTTAGAGTTTTGTAAAAAGAACACGAGATAAAGACTTAGATTTCCTAGTTTGAGGTATGTGCCCAAATAGTATATATTCTGTCATCTCAAGACTCCTTTCACAAAGGCATGTCTTCCATTAAGATAAATTTGCTCCACACACAAAAAATTGTACTTCAGATATTAATCTGAACAGTTTAAATAGATTAAAGCAAATGGCGCTTGTGCCTGACCAATATATTTGTACCTCCAAGAAAAATTTTGAATTTCAACAGGCGCTCCTGACCCAATAGATCTTCATTTGATTTGATACAATCTGTTGATTGGTTTTACAGTGAAGTGTTTGGGGTCCTTGTTTACTTCTGGTCTACATTAAAAGCTGTGACTCTACCATCTTCAGTAACATCCATGGAATCCAAGAAACATTTGTCTTCCTCTTCTTCTCCTCTCTCCTTCTTTTAATGTTCATAGAGCTATACACTCATCCATGGTAGCATCCCTTATTCATTCTGTGTTTTTGGGCTCCTGCTACATGGGTGGGAGGCCACTATCTAGGTTCTGCAGATAAACTCTCTTTGTTGTCCCAGGTGGTCCCGGGGACCCTGTCTTTGTGGAATTTACTGTGTAGGAATTCACACGTAAAACCTCTAGTGGAACCTTAGCCACATACTTGGGGTCACTCAGAGGACTGTCAGCTAACTCTCTTTAGTTAACAGAGGGTCTGGGTGAAACCTTCCTCACCACTAAACTGGAAGGAAATTTAAGAGGTCCTCATTGATACTTTGTATTCTATTTCTACAGGATCACTTTATGGTCATCACAAGGTATTACCTCTTACTAAATTGTTTATTCCTAGGGAATTGTTCTAAAGTAGGTTACATGAATGTTCTGTTGTGCTTAGATAAGGAAAACATGTTTAAAGCAGCAATGTAATTGTTTTAGTAAACTACAGGAACTACAAGCTTTATAAGAAATCCTATATTTTTAAAAAATTAACAGTGTTGTTCTCGGTGTATGGTGGGAATGTTTTCTTTCTAGCCATTGAAGTTGCTCTCCCTTCCCACTGAATAAAGGACTTTTCCACCGAGCTATCTGGGCTCTCAATTACGTAGAAACTGAACAATCACATAGATGCAATCTGTAGCACTTCAGTATGGGACTTCTTATGCTGCTCTACAATTATATGTTTACGTGACTGTTCCTCCCGTTACCTTGCCAACCCCTCAAGCATGTACAGCACTATATCATATTCATCTTTTATCCTCTTGCTTTTGAAAGACTGCCTGGCACTTATCACGTCTTATCAAGTGTTGGCTAAACAAATAAGTAAGTACAGGATCTGATAGAAAACCAACGCTGGGCAGAGTTTGCCCAGGGCCTCAGAGTCTCAGATGACATCAGGTGTATCACTGTCTAGCTCAGTTACTGGGCACATAGGTCTTATCTCATTCAACCTTCATTACAACCCAGTGCGGAGGCGCTGACACTCCTGATTGACAAATGAGGACACCGAGGCTTATAGCAGACAAGGGACTTGCCTGTATTTATAAACGTAGGTCCACATAGGCAGCTGAGTCTCAAAAAATAGCAGGTACCATCGTGAGCACATGAAGGAGGAAGAAGCCTTATTCTGCAATGTTCCAGAAAGCAAAGTGAGAGTCAGAATGTGAACCTCAACTTGTTGGGTGTAGCCCAAGCAAAAATTTGATTACATTTTTAGGGCTGTTCAGTGGTATACCAGCTTCCTCAGAAACCTAGAAAACTCCCTTGATGCATTCACCATGTGGCTGGGAGGGTGTCGGGGAATCTGGAGCTCAGATCTCCTCCCTGAGTGGATCAAGACTCCCTGGCATGAAGCTTATCTCCAGCTGGGGGGAGATTACTCATTTAGATGCTGGTAGGTAGATGATGACCCCTGATAACCACACCATGCTGTGGGCCTCACCCAGCATTACCTTCCCTCATAGCACATGCCACGATGGGCAGTAATAGCATCGTATTTGTTTGTTAGTCTGTATTTTTTGTCATCCAGATTTCGGTTTGTGATCTCAGGTGCTGATTCCTGTTTGCTGTTCAATCCCCAGAGCAGGGACTGGCTCTCCTGGCCACTTGCTAAGGGTTTGCTGAATGAATGAATAATGAATGTCCATGTAGCCTCTCAAATCTGTGTGAACTTGAAAAATATTCAGTCTCTTACATCCTCTTTGCTCCTACGGACTCCTTGTACCCTTCTAGGTTACCATGCTTCCCCAGGTACCCCCACTTCAGATGGTTTGGGTAACAAAACTCTTCAAAAGCGATCCCTTGCCATGCACCAAGGAGCCGAATCTATGACAGAGAGCCCCAAGGCATTCTGGGTTTGGTGTCCCAGTTGTTTATCACCCCACCCGCCATTGCCCCGAACATACTGAAATTCTTAGTAGTCAACACATATGTGACAGCAAATTCTCCTATTAACCTACAACTCCAAGCACCAGAACACGAAGGAGGGGAATGCTGTGGTTCCTTTCCTTTAAATGAACAGAGTCAAACAAATGAAAAGAAGCTACACAAATCTGCTATTGGGGAATATCATACTGCACTGCTGACATATTCAGCTGCACAGAAGAACATTGTTAGGGCAACACTCTTGGCCGCTCTCCTCCACTGGCTAATTTATCTCTGGGAGAAGATGAGTGGCTTCCAGGGTGACACATTTGGGAGAAGAAACTCATCCTCTTTCTTCCCTCATGTGGTAGCTGCTGGGAGAGAGCCTCAGCTTTAGTTTGCTCACTGCCAAATGGTCACTTTAGCAGTCAGGGCTCTGTTGTTTTCTAGAGCTGTGTGCAAATAGGTGGATATTCCTGATTACCTGTGGGAACCCATAATCAGCACTTACCTACATCTACCAGTTGAGTATCATACACAATAATACAAATATTTTGAAGTGTATTTGTTTGATGCTTTTACTGCTCAGTTCTAACTTTGAGTGGCAAGAAGGAATTTGATTTATTAACCTCTTAAGATCTGAATAAAGTTGAAAATCATGAACAAAGTTGAGATCATGACAGGGGTTGAAATCCCTCTCACCCAGGCAGGGTGGGACAGTTGATTTTCTCACAGATTCACCTCTCAAGTCCCAAACAGCGATGGTTTCTGATGTCTGTTTTTCTGTATTTTTGAGGTAGGAATTTATTGAAAATAGAGTGCCCAGTGATCAAGATAGAGTCCTAGTGAATAGGCTCAGGTGATGGGTGAGAGGTCTTTTCATCCCAGGATGCTAGAAATCACTGCTGTACTCATTCTTTGTGTGGATTGAGAATGCCTGTGTCTATCTAGGAACTCGTGTCAATGATTTTCTGGAACTTCCAGGACAGGGCTAATAATTTTTTCCATGTCTCCTCTTATATGTGTCTCTCCATAGGGGCTATTTTTCGGTGAACCCTGTTGGCATTAGTCTTGCTGTTCTGCATTTCCTATTGGATTCCGAGGACAAGGCAATGTCTAGTGGGTTCTAGGTCTGATCCACAACCGTGGGTGATGCTGAAGCTGTCATTAAACTCTCAGAATGAGAACAATGATGATCATACCAGGTAATAACCCCATTTTCCAACCATAAATTTGACCAAGGACTGAGAAAATCTCCTTCTATCCTTTGTCTTGCAACTTGATTTCCAGTCTCTTCCAAAACCTTTATCTGCTGATGTATTTAATGCCCTGAACTTGGGAAACTCCGTGGACACAAAGATAACTTGCTTTAGTCCATTTGTATCTTGTCTCTTCCTGTTTAGCCAGATCCCCAGCTTGTGATCATTTGTCAGTCACATACCTCCTCCACTTTTGTTAAGCATTCTTTGCTTCTTATGCCAGATCCCAACAATAAAAGTATATTAAAAATCTACAGATAGACAATCAAGCAGTCCTGCCTCATACAATAGGAATAAATGCTAGAAGTAATGAGATTAATAAGTGGAAGACAAAATTCATTGAGTCTTATAATCTGCGCTGTTTTCTCATGCACTTTATTCATTAGGATTATTTTGTTACTTTGTTGTAAAGGCAGTGACCCGACTGTTAGGGGCAGAACTGAGCTCTGGGTTAGGTGGCCAGCACTCGGCAGAAAGAGCAGCGTCTGCCTAGAAACAAGGCTGCGAAGGAAAAACTCAGTGTTATGTGAGTGTTAAAGACTTTTTTGTGAAGATGTCCAAGAGAGGAATTTTTCTTAACGGCTAATTTGGACCTGCATAAAATGGCACAGACACTGTGCTCTTGACAATTCCCTGAGGAAAGAGCTGGCAGGTGCTGCCGCAGCCTGTGGCTCAAGATGGGATCTGCTTCCAGGTACGGATTCTCTCGCTCTCTGGCTGGCGGCCCAGGCGCTGTGCAATCAGTGCCCATCACGCACACGCGCACGTGCGACCTTCACAGCCTTCACACTTTGAGGTATTCAGTGCTTCCGAATAGAGGAGGGAACAGAGGCAAAGAGGGACCGAGGGAACTTCCCGGGTTAAAGCGGTGTGAGTGCAGGGTTGGTCTTAGGTGAGAGATGCCATCCACAAGAACAGAAGCGTCACACCTTCCCACACTGCGACAGCTGGATTCCTTCCTGCTGCTTGTGTTTCCCTCACTCCCAGTGATCCACGTGGCTGGCCATGGTGGAGTCCTTGTCCTCTGGAAGGTCACGCTCTGGAGTCTGAGAAGAGTGAGGCTGGGACCGCAGAATGCCATAGGAGTGCCGTCCCGGCTGCTGCTTGGCAGCGGCCCATGAAACACTTACCAGTGACATTTCTAGTTTTCTCAGGAGGAAGACAGAGGCCCCAGGAAGACGCCAGGGATGCTTTTTCATCCCAAGGTCCTGGAAGAAATCCTTTCTCTGAGCAAGAGGAGGATCTGAAGAAAAACGGACGAAAATGGTAAGGAGGCTCAGAATAGGACAGCATTCCAGGCTGTTGCCAAAGGCCTGGGACACTGTCACCCCCTCATCCACCTTCTGGGCTTTAATTATGATATGTCGCATGCTGGGGATCCTGCCCCTTCACCTGGCTGTGCACAGGTAGGCCATCGGTGGTGTAATGGTTGATTGATTATGTCAGTTTATAAAAGAAGTTTAACTAAATTGGTTTAGCAATTCTACACCCTGGAGTATAGAAGATCCACCCGAGGGGCTGAGGATTTAGCTCAGTGATTAGAGTGCTTGCCTTGCAAGCACAAGGCCCTGAGTTCGATCCCCGGTACCACAAAAAAAAAAAAAAAAAGAAGATCCACCCGAGGGCAGCCCATTCTCTAGATGGTATAAAGGGGAAATGAAGAGGGATATATGCTGCCCGGTTTCTTTGGATCGGCTTCCGTTCCTTTGGAGGAGCCCCAGACCTTCACTTGGATCCTTGGAACTCCAGACCTTCGCCTTGAACCTTCAGACCTCCAGACCTTCGCCTGGATCCTTCGGACCTCCAGACCTTTGGCTGGGCCCTCCAGATCTCCAGCTTGCAGACGGACCCTCTGCACGCTTCCACATCTGACTTGTAAGAAGCCCGAGGAAGCCAATTCGTAAGCTCACACATATTCATATATCTACCATTGTATCTGTTTCTCTAGTGAATACTGACTGATACAGGTGGTTACCTGCAAAAACCAAGCAGGCAAGTCTTCAGGACAGTTCCATCCTAATTTAGGGACGCCCACCTTGTGAAACTAAAATATACAAAACGGGGCACATTTTTCTGTGTTTGCAGTTTCAGTATCCACAAGTTCAACAAACTTGGATTGACAATATTAGCGGGAAAAAGAAACAACAAATAGAGCCAACGGAACAATAAAAATAGTACAAATAAAAAGACATTCTAACAGGTATTTATATAGCATTTACATTATACTAGGTATTGTAAGTAATCTAGAAATGACTGAAAGTTTATGGGACGATGGGTTTAGGTTTTGTACAAATGTGCCATTTTATACAAGAGACTCGAGCACTGTGTATTTTGCTTTTCGTAGGGATCTGGGAACCAGTTCCCAGTGGATACCAGGGGACAAATGCATTTGTGCTACAAAGTAAGTCAGTTTATACAGTCTATGAAAATCACACAGCGTATTGGCTGTAGAGATTGAGTAGGAAGCAAGCTTTACCAAACCCACTTGGCTGGAAGCTTGTGGTACAAAACCTCAGCATAAACAGAGAATATTGTCAGTGTTCGTAGCCCAGGCGTGAGTGCTAACATCCAGGTCTAATTGCTCTCCTGCGCCATGGGGTTAGGGAGGCTCCTGAATCTGCTGCGGCATCGTTTCTTGGCTAAGAACGGTGACACTTTCACCTTTTGCCATCGCATCCACCAAAATCTGGGGCAGCCAGCAACACTATCCACCTTTGGGCAGTGGAGAAGCAAGCCCCAGCCAAGGGGCACACCTGGGTTAGCGCTCAGCACCGTGTCCGATAACTGTTTAAAATTTTAAATCTACCCTTAAACCTTGGGTCCCAGGCTGGCACTGGTTCAGGGCGAGGGCACAGAAGAACGGCCAGAGCTGTTTATACTGCTGCTGTAGGAGGATCAGGTGAACGGCTTGCCCCGCGCACAGCAGTGTTCATGCAATCTCGGTAGCCCTTCACCTAGGTCAAGTCTCAGCTGCTAACATGCACCACTTGGTTGCAGGACTGGAAATAGCACACTCTTTTTAGAATCTATAATGGCTCTCCAGAAGCTTGACTCAACGGAAAACCCTGAGCTGTATTTCGAGGACTTGTTAGTGTCTGACCATCAAATTTGCTTATTCATCCTAAGAAGCTGTTCTACCCATTTCTCACCTTTATGCATCGTCTCTGCAGACTTAGACTATATTGCCTACTTCTTCTTTTAAATTAATCTTTGCTGCCTCCACCATCCTATTAGGAATTGGCCCTCACAAGGATAATAATACCATCTACTTTCACTTAATGGTGGTATTGCCAGGACATTGCTGCTGCTTCAGTTATGCCCTGTGTTAGGAGACGTAGTACTGCCAAATGTTAGGACAAACTCAGAAGCCACAGTTACTAGAACAGCATGGGACTGATGTGCAAATAAACAGATCACTTCCAGGGGCAGAAGCAGTAGCCCAGATAATAAAATATAGTCATCCCTCTGTATCCAGGGAAGGTTGCTCGTAGGAACCCCACAGATACCAAAATCCACAGATGCTCATTTTATCCAAAATGACACAGTATGCATACAGCCTATACCCATGTTCCCATATCCTTTAAATCATCCCTAGATTACTTAAAATGCCTAATACATTGTAAATAGTCCTTACAGAATATTTTTTAGAGAACAACAACAAAAATTTTTTAAAGTTTACATAGGTTCAGTACAGAAGCAATTTTTTTCCCAAGTAATTTTGATCTGGGGCTAGTTGAATCTTTAGATGCAGAGCCTATAGATATAGAGGGCTCACTGGATCTATAAAAATGTAATTTGGTAATTTATGCATTCCACAAATATGTAGTGAGCAAGTCTACATGCCATGCATGATAGTGATCCGTGGAAAACTTGGTGAATAAGCCAAGTTACTGGCATTTTCCAAATGGAACTACCAGTGGGTGCTGGGAAAAAAAACACTTAAAAATAGTTTTATTCGTCATAAATGGTCATGAGTGATGAATTTTATATTCTTGTTTCAAGAACTTTGTACTCATTGCCCCCACCAAGATATTGGGAATGCTATTTGCCTGACTTCATTCAAGTCTTTACTGAAATTCATCTGCATAGATGTGGCCTCCTCTGACCACCCTTTTCTAAATGTCCATCCCTGTCACTGTCTACATTGATTCTCTTTATTTTTTTGTTAGACTTATGGAGACCTAATAGTGTGTTATATACTGTATGGCTTGTTTATTAGTTTATTGCTTGTTCCTGCCACTAAAATGACAGTTTCCTGAAATAGAATTACTCCCATCTGCAATCCCAGCCCCTGTAACAACAGTGCCTACCCTGGAACACCTATCAGATACATAGGAATGAGTAAGCATTAGCCTGAGGTCAAACTGTCCTTCTAATCACCAAAAGAAGTACATTGATCAATAAACAAAGTGGGGATAAATAGGTTTCCACACAGCCTTATGTTATTCTCCATGTATCAATAAAGGCAAGTGGGATAGAAATGCTTAGTAAATATATTAGTGAAGCATATAAGAAAAAAGAACGGACAACAAACCATAAGTGGTTAACCATGGGTGCTTATCACAAAGAGATGGCCATGTAATGACCACCGATGCTCAGCAGAAGCACTTCTGGGGACCCTGCTGACTGTGGAAACCAACCATCTCTGCCTTTCCAGGGTTAACCCAGTTTTACCAACACAAGTTTAGTGTCCCAGTTAACTCTCAGGTCTCTGGCAAGGGAGGGAGGCTACCTTTTCCAGATGTCTAATACTATAGGTTATTTTTGAGCTTTTTTACAAATTAAATGGTGTGGTTATTTTACTCAGCATTTTGATCAGATTTGTACATATTTTGCTTGTAGCAGGAATCCATTCATCATATTGCTATACAATATTCCATTTATTTATTTTTTTCTGCTCTTGATGGGCATTTAGATTATTCCTAATTGTTGACTACTATAAATGAAGCTGCAACAGGCATTCTGGAACATGCCTGTTGATGGATCTATGTATGCATTTCTGCTGGGTGTATCTATTCCTGGGAATGAAACTTCCGGGTCATAGAATATGAGTATGTTCAGCTTTAACAGATATTGTCAAAGAGTTTGCCAAAGCATGTTCCACGAATTTATACTCTTCAGGAGGTGCCTCGCAACCGACCAATTCTTTGGTCAACCTTTTCAATTTTGTTCATTTTCCAAGTGTGTAAGCGATTTTTCTTGTTGCGACTTTGATTTGCATTTTCCTGCTGATTGTTATGTCTTTTAAAGTGTCCGTTCAAAGCTTTTGTCTGATTTTATGTTGTATCATCTTTCTTCCTTATTTATATATATTCTGGATATTAATCTTTGGTTGGTGAAATGAATTAAAATATAACCTCCAAACCAGTGGCTTCTAATTCCATTATCTCAATAGTGCACAGTATATCTATTTTCATCTTTATAAGTAATACTTATATTTTCTTTGTTAAGAAATCTTTGGCAAAATGAGTAGTTCTGGAGATATTCTAAATTGAGTTTTGTATATGGGCTGAACTAAGAGGTTGAGTTTTGTTTTTGTATATGACAATATCAGTTGATTCAGCATCACTTATTGTTAACAATATCTTTTTCTCTTTGCTCCATGGTCCCATTTCTGTCATAAATCAAGACTCTATATTATGTCTGGGTCTTTTCTTTCATTAATCTACTTTTTTACCCTTGTGCTAATGAGTATCTTAATTATAGTGCCTTTTAATTTTTTGATATTTAATATTAGAAGCATTTTGAATCTATCTTGATTACCTTTGGTCTGAAAAACTTAAAAAAATTCTGTTTCTGGCCTGTTACAGGGGTCCTCTGACCTCTAATATGGACTAATGCTTTTAAAGCTCTACTTCTGGCCACTGGTAGTTTTGAGGCCAGTTTTAAGAAGTATGACCAGTAATGTAGAATAAAGAACAATAGGGTACCAATTTACACACACACACACACACACACACACACACACACACACACACACACATACACACACACACAGAAATCTGATGAAATTTAGTTCAACTTGGAAAAATGAAAATTAATGATGGATTTATTTATATTTCTTCCTTTATAGTCTGTGTACATTTATTTGATGTATGTATGACTATACGTATTCTATTTACTGATATATTGCAATGGCCACATTGTCTAACATAAGGTTCAATAGGCATGGAGCTAGCAGGCATCATTTTCTGGCTCCTTCTATATTAATAATGGCAATAGTTAATAGTAATGTGAAATAGTTACTACTCAAACAGAGATGAGATGATTTTTTTGCATATTCAAACTAAACAGTCACTTAGATTACACGTTAGAAAATGTCAGGGAAAGTGTTTGCCTTCTCTGTAGTGAACCTTTCAGTTTTCTTTCTCGTAGTCAGACAAGTGGAGCTGCGTACATCGACATATAATTCTCCTAGTTTATACTCTGCTGATCTGACTGATTTTTCCAGGCTTGTGTTAGGCACAGGAAGCTGGACGGGGAAGGTAATACTTTATGAGATAGAATATTTTGGGGTTCATCTTTTATTTTATAGGCTCAGGAACATGTTTTCTCTTTTCTCCCAAGTCTGATTGGGCTCTTTGGCAGTGATACAGTATTCAACTCATAAGAGACGAACTTATAAACCAAACACTAGTTTGTTATTCTGCACCGGAGAAGAACTTCTCACGATACCCAGCCCTGGCTGATTCTTACTGTTGGAAGTTCTTGCTCTCTCTCTCTCTCTCTCCATGTCTTAGTTACTTTTCTCATCGCAGAGAGAAATTCCTGCCCCTCACATTTAAAGGAGGAAAGGTTTATTTAGTTCAATTTGTAGAGGTTTCAGTTCCTAGTTGGTTGGCTCTAAGGCAGGGTGGCATGGCAGAGGGATATCACGCGGGAGAACTGTTCATGGCAGCAGAAGGCAGAAGGCAGCAAGCAACAAGTGAGCAACAAGCAACCAGTAACTAGCAGCAGCAACAGCAGCAGCAGCAAAGGATGAGGGTCAGATTTTTTCTATCCCTTTATACTCTATCCAGGCTACCCACCTTTATGGCAGGTAGCACTCAGATGCAAGGCAGGGCACCCTTAATCCTAGCCAGAGCTGTGCCAAACCAATCAGTGGTCTACTTTAGTGACCACACACCCCTAATGCCAGCATCACATACTCTAAATTCCACCAGCTCTGAATAGCCTCGTCTATGACTGCATGAGGCTTAGACTAGTGGGACATCTAGACACAAGCCGTAACACTCGATCAAGGTAGATTGATACAAGAAACCAAAAGTGAAGTTGTCGTAAAGCTCCAATGGACTTTGAGACCTAAATAGTTTTTAAGCTCACTTGCACCATTGTCCTACAGCCGTTTAGTATATTTCTCCCTAAAGAGCTTGGATTCATTTAGATCAGGGGCCAGCAAGCAATCTGGCTGCCTTTTCTTTGCAAATGAAGTTAAAGAGTCATCCATTCATTTATGCATTGTGTATGGCTGCTTTTTTGCAGTGAAGATCTTACGGCCTGCAAGCCTCAAAATATTCTCTCCCTGGTCCTTTACAGAGGTACTCTGACATCTAATACAGATTAATGCTTTTAAGCTGTACTTGAGGCCACTGGAGGTTTTTATATCAATTTTAAGGAGCATGCCCAGTAATTTATTTCAAGTAGAATAAAGAACAATAGAAAATAGCAAGACCTATTTTATTTTCAAAGAAACCATTACTATATGAAACCTCTGTTTTTCTATATGTATCTACGGGCATAGGCTTGTGGATTGCTCGCAGTATAAGAGTTTTTTTATTGAGAGTTACATGACATAAAACACTTCAAAAAACACTGACCTAGAAAGAATCCTCTTTCCTCAAAAAGAGTTTTGAGAAATACTGAAGAATCAAACTTGGACTCTCCTTTTTACTACTGTGATTATTCATAATTTATGATATTATTGTAAGTACACCATCATTTTCAAATATCTGCACAGATCTCCAAGAAATCTTCAGGTCAAACTTGTGAAAAAGAAATTAAAGGCCTGGTTTGGAGTTGAAGCAGCCACAGTTCTAGAGTTTGTCTGCTTTGGCCAAGTTCACAAGTATCAGATCAAGGCTTGTCTGGAAACTCACATCTTCTGACTTATCTAGTGCCTACCTTTCTAGGATCCAAGAGACTCCTTCCTATCTGATGATGCCTCAAAAATGTTTTGGAATTTTTAGAATTATCTTCTTTACATTCTATTTTACATTCTTGGCTTTGGGATCCATGTCCGGGTGACGCCTCTCTTCAAAACTGGCCCATTACTCTCTGCAAGGCCAGGCTGTGGCAGCGTCAGCCTCCCTGACTCACTGGCCATCTGGACTTACACAGATAAGGACCCTTTATTCAACAGCAAGACTGGAAAGCGCAGTGACAGGACCCTCTCAGACATCACTTTACCTCTGCCCTCGCCTGCCTTCCTGGGGTGGGGAATGAACTGTAAGATTATCCAAGATGGAGGGGCCAAAGGTTCTCAAGTCTTGGGGTGTTGGGATGATCCTTCAGGGGACCCACTCTGAGGCCAGGAAAGTGCGATCTGAGGGTACCTGGGGAAAAGCAGGAAGTGTTGGCCTCGGGCATAGCTGCTGACCTTGAGGCTCACCGTGCAGTGCTGGGGGTTGCTACCCACTGGACGCAATGCAGCCCCCACAGCTCTGTAACAGCTGAAGTGGAGCAAACCCAGAATGGACACCGAGGACCAGTGATGTCTACCCAGGAGTCAGGCCCACAGCTGGCTGGCCTGACTGTCCTGGTGCTGTGAGTGCTCAGACATTGAGACAGCTGAAGGGCAGCAGGAGGGAGGGAGCACTTGCTAAAGACAGTCAGACAAATGAGCAAAGAGGTCAACAGACCAAGGTCCAGCCAACTTGCAGAAAGATGGCTGTAAGGGTTTTAAAGTCACTTCAAAACTCAGAGGAAGACGGCTGGTTAAAGACTCTCTTGGTCCTCTCAGGCTGCTGTAACACAGAACCTTAAACTGGGTAACTTACAAACAACAGACGTGCGTTTCTCAGTTCTGGAGGCTAGAAAGTCCAGGGTCAAGGGGCCAGCAGATATGGGGGGCCATTTTCTGTCTCATAGATAGTGTCTTCTTGCTGTGTCCTCACATGGTACAAACGAGGTCCCTTGAGCCTCTTTTGTAAGGGCCCTAATCTCTTCTGGAGGGATCCACCTTCATAACCTAATCACCTCCCAAAAGCCTCATCTCCCAATATCATGGCACTGGAGATCAGGTGAATCTGGGGAGGGGAGCACAAACATTGAAACCGCAGCAAGATGATGGTGTGAATCCGATATTCCTGCCTTCTTTTGCTATAGATCAATAAAATAGAGAACGGGAACTAAAAATACCAACCCTGTTTTCAGCACCAGGACCCACTAACAAGACAGCTGAAAGATGTCTGGGAACACAGAGAAATTCTGCGCACACTGCATGCTGTTCCAGCTCCCGTGTCCTGCCTAGCCAGGGCCGGTAGCTGTGGAGGCAGCAAGAACAGCAGGGCTGCCAGCTGCTTCAGTGCCCCTTGGCAGGCACAGCTGGAGACATTCTCTGACACTCTCTGCCGGGGCGGGTGGCTAATGCTAATAACAGGCACTGATTTCAGATGCTGGCGGTTCTTTATTTAATTTTTCGATGATTGTTGTAAACTAGAAGGTTTCAAGAAAGCACCGATCAAAGACGTACTGTAGAACTTTAAGCAATCACTTCCATTGCGAAGACGGAATTGGATACTGAATTAGGGCTGTTGACATCTTCAGGGGGAAATCTACCCGGACCAGAGGAATTTCCATGCAGCATATTACTACCTCCCAGAGATGGATGAGCAGTCCCTCACAGGACCTCGCGGTGAGGGAGAAGAGGAGGGGGATAAAGAAAGGGACCGAACTGGAACCAGGGCTGGGACTGTGTGTATGTGGGGGGCAGTGAGAGACGCGTGAGAGTTTTCCTCCAGGACCCGGAACCAGCAGTGAAGACGTGCTGTTCTAGAGTGGCAGAAAAGGTGCTGAAGTAAACCTCTCACGTGTTTACATGTTGATTAGATAAGCGCTCGCTGGCAAGTCTTTTAAGGGCGGTACCTATATAACAGTTAGTTTGAGCTCCAGCAGTCCAGAATAAGACTGAGAGCGGTACAGAACGGATGACGGGAAGGCGTAGTGGTGGTGAGATGGGGCAGGAGACAGATGAGGAATAACCCTGAGGAAGAAGCTGATATATGCAAGGACTGGTGCCAGTCAGCAAAACCATCTGTTATTGCTTATCGAGACTCAACATTTAGTCATGGAGGAGATAAGACTTGACACTTTTTAAGAATAGGTAAATACTTATTTAAAACAAATCTCCTATAACTCTGCATTCCTAACAAATATGCCACTCAAAAACCCAACCCCCCACACCATCTACCCACCCAGCCACCATCCACTCATCCACCCACCCATCCATTTTAATCTAGTCTAAGACAGAAGTGACACAAGGGCTACACTGAAGACACAAAAATAAATAAGACCAACTCCATGTGCACAAAAGCTCAGAGTGCTGCACAGGAGGAAGACAGGTGGATGAATAATTACAATGAAACTCAATTAGTGATATGATCTCGTTAACAACTGAGCACGTCAGAAGAGCTGGGTGTGGGTGCCATCCCTGAGGCATGGCAGCTGTTTCTAACCTCGATGGAGACGCAGAGCATGCGTGATATTCCTTCTCTTATTTGAGGGGCGCAACAAATCCTAAAGGAGCTTGTTAGTCCTGTCAGAGGACTTCGCTCTTTCTTTCTCATGACAACCAGCTGATCTGGGGCTGCCAGTCCAGCACAGCCAGCACTAAGTTTGGGGAGTAGTAACTACGGGACTCTGGGAACACAGGGTGTTTACAATAACAAGACACAGGAATGTTAATTCAGTTTAACAATGGGAATGCCTTAGTGAGAGGACGCCTGAAGTTAATGCTGAAGCCAAACACTCAATGCACCTACAATTAATTTGAAGTGTGATGTGGGGGCACATATACACACTCAGATATCTGCTGTCCGGATACATAAGCATATGTGCATAAATGTTTTATGGAGATGTGTATAAACTTAAACTTATATTTGGTTGGCCCTTTAGCCAACCAAATATAAATTTGTACATTTAAAATAGTGCACAAAAAGGAATTCCATTCTTACAAAGCACTTTCATTAAAATTTGGAAACTCAAAGAAAGTAGGTTATTTACATGGCTATCATTTACTAAGGACCTACTATAACCCACACTCATTCCACATTCACAACACTCCGGGCTAAGTACTGTTGATCTCATTGTGAAGGTAAACAGACCTTAAAAGAAGTTAAGTTTGGTGCCTTGCCCACACAGCCAGTAATCACAAAAGGTGCCGTTTGAACTCTGCTTGCCTAATTTGGGGGTCATTTCTCTTTCTCTCATTATGCTGCTTCATCCTTTTGAGGGGAGAGAACTTCAGCTGAAGGACGCAACTCTTGTAGGCAATTAGGATTGTGGTATTTTGAATGGGTGGACCACGGAGGCCTTGCAGAATGAACCTGAACAAGGTTAGCCCCATAGAAGGGCCAATTTATATGAAGCCTTGTTATACGCAGCCAGAGAGCTATGTCTACAGTCCCACAGGTGTTCAGAGCCAGCCAGCCGGCACTCAGGCCTTTCAGGGTGTCCTTGTCCAACATATTTTGGGAAGACGAATTTAAGAAAACGACTACTCTCAAGGTCCTCATACTATTTGAAAAAAAGAGACAATTTCAGGCTAAGCTCCCATAAAACTACATATCCCAAAACCCATGGATATGTCAGAAAGAAGAAAAGTCCCTTCCGTAAGTAATGCTTAGAAAATAGACGTATATGGTGGGATCATTTGTAGCCCAAAAGACCATTCTGTTTAATAAGAATTTCTTACAAGATGATAGCAAGTTTGAATAGTATTTTTCAAAATTCTTGGAACGTAGATCAGCTTTCTACCTTCTTTTTCAGGATATGGTTGCTTAATAAGGCAAAGTGCATTTTTGATAAAGAGCAGCTGGCTGACTGCAGCTGTATAGCCCGCCATAGTCAGAAAACAGGTACTCACCTATGAAGTCAAGTCAGAGGGATCTAACCCTGAGCTGCTTCGTGTTGGAGGGCAATGCTTGCAGGGATCAGGGCGAAGGAGTGTTTCACTGGAGAAGCAAAGAGAAGAGGGGATGGTATACTGAAGTCTGACGTGGGCAGCAAGGATGACAAGGAGCCTTGCATCCGTGAGTGCAACAGACCAGCAGAGAGGACACGAGGGCCGCCCAGACAGGAAGTTGAGTTCTGCAGCCCACGCCTCCTGGTCCTGCCTCTTCTTGTGCTCCTTCTGGCTAAGCTCACGTGTTTCTGGAAAGCTCGCCAAATTAACTCATGTGCCCCCTCTTTCCTCCCTGTACTAGGCGTTCTCTCCCTTCTCTCCTAGTATGCAAACTTCCTCTTTACTCCTCCGCTATGTGACCTGATGCTGTAACTCTTCTCATTTGTGTCCTATCTACTCTGGAACTTTTACATGCAAGGTGAAAGGTCTAGAAGAGTAACTTTTGTCCTGGCTCCTTATACAGATGCTTCAATTTTACCTTGTCTGGGCCAAAACTGGGGCCCTGGTCCTCTACGTGGTGTTTGAGGGGAAAATCCACTTTGGACCTGACCATGGTTCAGGTTTCCATTCTGGTACGTGACCTTGGAAGTTATTTGACATCCTCGAGTCTCAGTCTTCTTAATTGCAGGAATGTGCATTTTATACCTACTTGAAGGATGAAGTTAATACGCAAGATATTCTGAATTCAGAAGGTGCCGTAGTGCTTGGCATGAAAAGTACTTAACCAATGTTCCCTTCCCCTTTGCTTGCTTGTCCTAGCACCGTCCGTGATGCAGTCAAAGCCAAGATTTTCTACAGAGCTTTCACTTGCATAAAATATAGGTTCTTAACTCTTCTGTCATTCCATCACTGCAGAGACTTTTGTGTTAGATTCATAAGCAGGAACATTAGCAACACAAGTAGGAATTTCTGACCAGAAGGAGCTCTTATATTGGCAGCATATTTTCAGTATTTAATTCAGTGAGTTAGCTGATCGGCAGCACCCTCCATCCCCAAATTGTGAATTTGGGGCAGGTGTCACACAGGGCTGCGCCATCAGGCTGAAGGAGGAGGCAGTGGGAGAGTAGGTCAGGGTCTCAGGGACAGACTCCCTCTTCCTCTTTATTCCCCCCACTCCAGGGCCTTTACAGGGTGGGCAGGAGGAAAGCAAAACCTTCCAACAGATGCCAACACCGGCAGCTGCCGAGCTCCAGCAGGCACTGTGAAGCTCCTTGGCGCGCTCTCGAGGTAGAGGGAGGGTGTGAGCATGAAGCATTAATAATAAAAGGCTAGAATCTTCCTTGAGCTCTAGAGAGCCACTGTCTGAACTTGGCTCTATTTTTAATACCAATTTTCTCCCAGCCTCGTTCCCTTCTCATAGATAAAGATGACCTCAAGTGCAAAAACATGATTCCGTTAAAGTGGGAGGGAGTCGAAGAATCTCCAGCTGATTAGACTTGGGAGTTTTTCCCGTTACTGCTACAGTTAAATAGATATTGGCAAGTAGTGTAACCTGGAGGGAACCAACCGGCGTGTGGACGAGTCCACTTGGTTATAATTAGAAATATACATCATTCTCTTTCCCTGAAGAACAAGTCAGTGGTATTTAAGGGGACAGCGAGGCACGAGCCGTGAGCAGCCTTGACTCAGCAACAGCTGAGGGGCACTTCATAAATGACTGCACGTTGTGCAATGTGGTTAACGTTCTTCCTGCCTAATTTTTAATAATGCGCCTCGGCCAAGTTGATGTGCTTCTCAGAGCCGAATCTGGAGGCACAGAAGCGCAAGTTGGTCACATTTCAGCAACAAATTATGTTCACAAGTATACAGCTATTTCATCCGCAGTTGTAGTGCGCCTGCATGTATTGATGAGAAAGATGATTATCCTGTCACTTAGGAGCAAATGAGATAAATATATCTAAAATCCATGCACATAAAAGGAAGTGTTCATTTCCCAGGGCTCTGATGAAGGCAGTAGGAATGTAATTTCCTCATCTATAAACAACTGGATCCAATCTAGTTGTATTAGACAAACACTGACGAGTGTCCACCCTGTAGGGAACTGGCTGGGGGATGTTGAGGTCTGGATAGGAACATGAACTAGAGAGCGTGGCCTAATAGCTAAGTGTGTGGACTTTGGGGTCTGACAGATTACATTTGAACTTCTCTCTGCTCCTTTCTTACTTCATGACCTTGAGCAAGCTACTTAACCTTTCCCAGCCTTGGTTTCCTTATTTGTAAGGTGAAGATAAAAATAATGCCTATGTTTTGGGGGTAGTCGATCTGAAAGAATGTTCAGTAACCACTGCCCAATAACATGGGCATTGTGTCCATCTTGGAGAAGGTCCCCGAGGTGAGGTAGGCACACAAGCACAGGCTGACCAGCCTTTATCCGAGATACCTAGAACCCAAGTTGTTTCAGATTTTAAAAACTTTGGGTTTTTTAAAAAAAGTATTTGCATGGACTTTACCTGTTGGACAAACGGGCTTAGGAAATCTGAAATGCAAATGTTGAAAAATCTGAAACGTTTGATGGTCATGCCGACACTTAAAAAGTTTTGGATTTCAGAGTGTTTCCGACTTTTAGCTTAGGAATGGTCAGCCTGTAGGACATTCCAATATAATGCAGTGAGTCCTATGATGGTGCTATATTTTATCGAACAAGTGTCACTCTGGGGCACAGGAACTAATGCCTAACTTCCTGAAGGTGGACCTGCAGGCGGACAGTCCGATGGAAAGAGCATCACAAGTGCAGAAGACATTACGGACAAACGCAGAGGAAAGAGGTGACTAGTGTTACTTCCCACAGGTTCTTCTGGGTGCTGTGAGGCCCACAGTGAGAAGAGAAGTGGGGAGGGGGGAGAACTAGAGAGAGGCAGGGCAGGCCCGGTGAGCAGCACTATAGGCAACTAGCCTTTGCTCATCAAGCGCTGAAGGCCCAGAGGTTTTGCAAAAGGGCAAAGCTACTCCATAAAGATAGGGAGAGGAGGCTTTGGTTTACTTGAGTTTCTGGACATAGAGCTGTGCTGACGATTCCCTCTGCTAGCTTTCCCATACTGGAGTTAATACCTGATAACCAATATAGGTGGAGGAAAAGGGTTTTTTTGGCTCACAGTTTTTGAGGTTTCAGTCCATGGTCCATTTGCTCCACTGCTTTGGGGCAAATCATAGCTGGAGGATGTCACAGAGGAAACTGCTCACTTGATGGTGGCTGGGAAACAAAGAAAGAAAGGGGGTGTGGAGTACCCTTCAAGGGCAAACCCCCAATAACTGAATTTCTTTCCACTAGGTTCTACCTCTTAGAGGTTTTACCACCCCTCACCAGTGCCACAGGCTGGGGACAAAAGCCTTCAACACATAAGCCCTTGAGGGATATGCAAGATCCAAACTATAGCATGCCCTGTATGAATACGAATTTATTCTATAATGCATTGGAAGTTGGTGCAAGTGTGGCAATAGCTGGTGCCTTGGCAGAGTGTGCAGGCTCCAGACTGATTGCACCTTGGTAACACCTGAGGGAAAGGGAAGTCGATGCCCTCCTGTTCTGGAAGTAAAGACAGGCAAGAAACGGTTGGGGGCTTGTCTTCAGTCGTGCTGACTAGGGCAAGGGAGAGTCCTCACTGCTCATTTTCCCAAGAAGTATAAGTCGGGATTCTGCCTCTGGCGGAGAGTCAGAACTGCCGTCAGGTCCAGAGGCATGTTTGATGGGACTGCGGGCCAGCAGGACTGGGCACACAAGCCATCCTGAGCTGTAGCACATTTGTGCCTTGGCGACTGGGTCAGAGTAGCTCACACAGAGAGACTCACACATGCTTACATAACTGATTGGAATGTCTCAGAGACCCTCAGAGGAAAGCAGCTGAGGTGCACAACATCTGGGAGTACTTTATACTTTCTATGTAAGTATGTGAATGGAAAGTCCTGGAAATAGTAAGTAATTGTGCGCATGGGCACTACCAATCACTGCTGAAAAGAAGCTGAACAAAGGGAAATGTATGGGAGTGTCCTTTTGGTCAAGATGACCCAGAGTGGGAAGGACCCAGTGACTTGCTTTTAATGAACAGAATGTGGCATGGGGAGGGGACATCACCTCTGAGCCCAAGTTACAAAAGACCAGTCTTCTGAGGACTAAGACCTACATCATTTCAGTAGTCTGTAAGGAACTGCATCCTGTCAACAGTTACCTGAGTGAGTTTGAAGCAGACGCCTCTTCTGTCAGGTTTCCGTGGCTTGCATCCAGAATGTCCCTCAAACACTTGTGAATTGAAGACTTTGTCCTCAGTGATTGGTCAGAGGTGAGGCCTTTGGGAGGTGCTTAATCATGAGTCCTCTGTCAATGGATTAATTCATTTATGGCTTCACAGTTTAGTAGATTTGGGGAGAGGGGCTTTGTTTGGGAAGCAAGCTCTTCCTCCAGCCCACATGAGGGCAGCATCTTGGCTCTTGCATATGCCCCCACCATTAAGTTCTGCCTCCCTATAGGCCAAAATCCAGGGAGCCTGCAGACCATGGACTGGATGCTCAGAAACTGTGAGCCAAAATAAATCTTTTCCTTAGCATATACAGAAGAATATTAAATATCACATGGTTTCTCTTATATGAGAAAACCAAAGTCTAAATTAAAGAGCAAAATGAAAGATAGATTATAGGAAACAGGGAGGTACGGTAGACCTTTTGCAGATAGGAAGGGATGCTAGGGATGGAGGAATGGTGTAGGGAGGGGGTGAGGGGAAGTAAAAAGGATTAAGATGCAATTTATTTGTACCACCTCCCTGTGATGTATGTGCTCATTATGTACTACAAACTTGTACTAATACAAAATTATGAAACAAAATAAATCTTTCTTCCTTTCCAGTTGTTCATCTCAGGTATGTTGTCACAGCAATGCCAATCTGGGTAACACACAGGACTTAAGGAAACTGCAGCCCTGGCCAACTTCGACTGCAGCCTGTGAGATCCTGAGCCAGAGGATTGCACATGCAGTGAGATAGCTCACACAGACGGTTCTACACAGTTAAGTACTGGGGTCCTGGTTTGTGCAGCAACAGAAGACTAACATGGAACTAACCCCAGTGGAGCAGTACTGTGGTGTAACCATTCATCTTCTATCTTATTTAGTTCCTTATTTCACTTCTGACTTATCTGTCTGTTTAAAAATACAGAATGTTTAAGAAATTTCCCTAAGTTTAGCCAGTCAGGAAGTAGTGAATTTTCCAACCAGGACTCATTGCCTCCCAATGTGGTGGAAGTTTGTGATACCAGGTCAAAAGGAAAGAATTCTTCTAACTGAAATGTTGAGATGAGGGTGCACGGGAAAGGCTAGAGGACCCCCAGGCATCTTTCCTGCTTTTTTTCCCAAGGCTGTGCACTGCAGCTTTGGGTGATACCCTACACTTCATTTTTACCTTGGGAGGACTCAGGTTCCTAAGGAGATGGTAAGCAGAGAAGCTCTGAAGGGGTCAAGGGGAGAAGAGAACACAGGCAAAGAGGGCACCACAGGTGTGGGTGGGCTGCCAGGCTCAGGTGACAGGCCCTGCAGTGGGTTGGAGCAGTATCGACATGCTGGGCACCAGCAGGGTAAAGTGGGAGGTGTGGTTGTTCGCTTTGATACCTGGAGAAATGAGGGAGCTGCCGAAAGAAATCCTGGGGAAGGAAACCAGAGTTAAATTCAATTCTTTTTTGTAAATAGGAAAAAGAATCCAAAAATGTATTACATGTCTAAGGCATAGGAACATTCTTAATCTCTGGCTGGCATTCTGAATATGAAAAGATCCAAATTTTTTTCCATGAGAATAATGCTATTATCCAGTTCATGCAGGCTGACTCGTTCATAAATTGTGTAGGAATCACAGACAGGATCTGACTGTGGAAAGGAATTCTAGCTGCCAGTGAACAGAACAATGATTCCAGTGGGAATTTTAATTTCATTTGCACTGTAGCATGATTCTGGCACCCCAGGTAAAATAAAGTTGGGTGAGAAACCAAATCTAGGCAAATAAACAATGAATTTGGATCCTGTCTGGGGTAGGAGACACTCACAGCTGTAAAGATCTGCCATTCAGTTTTAGTTTTTGGCATGTGGCAATCCAATTTTTCCAGCAGCATTTGTTAGAGAGTCTATCTTTCTTCCAGTGTGGGTGTTCGGCTTCTTTGTTGAAGATGAGATATTTGAGTGTGTTTGGAGTTGTTTCTGCGTCTTCTAACCTGTTCCATTGATCCTCAGATCTGTCTTCATGCCAGCACCATTCTGTTTTTATCACAGTAGCTTTATAGTATAGTTTCGGGTCAGGGATTGTGATGCCCCCTGCCTTGCTCCTGTTGCCCAGGATAGTTTTTGCTATTCTTGGTCTCTTCTGGTTCCAGATTAATCTCATGATTGTCCTTTCTAATTCTGTGAAGTATGTTAATGGTACTTTGATTGGAATTGCATTAAATCTGTATAGTAATTTAAGAAGTATGGCCACTTTCACTATGTTGGTCTCTCACCATATACTAAGCAAAAATAGAAGTGGGTCAAAGATCTAAACATTAAAACAGAAACACCAAATCTACTAGAGAGTAGAATAGGAAGAACTCTCGAAGACACAGGGGTAGGGAAAAAAATTTATGAACAGAACCCAGACTGTACCAGAAATAATACAAAGTATCAGTGCTTGAGATCACATATTATTAAAAGCCTTTTGCACAGCAAAAGAAATCACCAGTAGAAATCACCAATAAAACCCACAGACTGGGAAAAAAATTTTCCATCTGTCCCTCAGACAAAGGCCTAACATCTAGAATATACAAAGAACTAAACAAAACAAAACAAAACAAAACAAACCTCCCAGATTTAAAGACCCAATCCAAAAATGGGCATCTGAAATGAATAAACATTTCTCAGATGAAGAAATAAAAATGGCAAAGAAATACATGAAAAAGTGTTCAACATCACTAGTCATTTGCGAGATGCAAATCAAAACAACATTAAGATTCCACCTCACTCCAGAAAGAACAGAGATTATGAAAAGATCAACCAATAACAAATGCTGGCAGGGCTGCCAGGAAAAAGGAACCCTCCTCCACTGTTGGTGGGAATGTAGATTGGTTCAGCCACTGTGGGAATCAATATGGAGATTCCTTAAAAAACTACAACTAGAGGTTCCATTTGATCCAGCTATTCCTTTATTAGGTATCTTCCCAGAAGAATTAAAATCACCATACCACAGCAATATATGCACAACCATGTTTATAGTAACACAATTTGTAATAGCTGAGTCTTGGAAACAACCTAAATGCCCAACAACTAATGAATGGCTAAAGAAGATGTGGTTTTTCTACACAATGGAATACTACTCTGCCCTAAAAAAGGATAAACCAGAAACATTTGTAGGCAAATGGATGCACCTTGAGAACATATTCTTAAGGGAAATAAATCAGACACTCATTAGTACACATTGAATTGTTTCTCTGATATGAGAAACCATAAGTGTAAATAAGGACGAAGTGGTATAATAGATTTTATATAAAAGGAAGATGATATTCAAAAGAGAGGAGAACTAGAAAGGGAGAAGGGGGAAAAGAAGGAAGGGAAAAAGGAAAGAAAGGTGAAAAGGAAAAAAAATGGAAAAATATAAATAAACCTGCTGTAAATAGGGAAGGAGGGAGAAGAAGGGAAGGGGGGAAAGGGGGGAAACCAAGATAGATCATGCACAGGTACAAAATAACCATGATGAATGTGATCATTATGTATACAATGTACCAATACATGTTCTTGGTTAAAAAAACAAATCTGCTATTCAGCTGAGCCCCAGGGGATGTGAGATTACTTCTAAGAACACGCAGCCCCAAAGGCAATCCTTTCAGCAAAGAGAGCTCATTACATTTTTTTTGGCGATCCAATATTATTGTAAAATACTTTAGCACAGAGATATGGCAGCAGTAATAAAACCATGTACTCACCATCCACCTTTGTGAAGTCAGGTACTATTTTTTTACATTTACTTCAGACTTTTATGAAGAAATACTTCACTGCAGGAAAAACTGAGGTTCATTTTGAAACTTCTCTAAGGCCATTTCTTGCTTTACCCCTCACAAAATATAATCGTCTCCTTTCATATTGGGGGTATCATTCCCATGCGGGTTTTTAGAATTTTATCATGTTTATACACATGTCCATCAACTATTTGCAACTTAGTTTACACGATTTTAAATTTTAAAGATAAGATATATGTGCGTGTGTGTGTGTGTGTGTGTATAGATATCCTTTTGTAATTTGCGTTTTTATTTTTTTAAATTTTTGTTTTAGAATTTGTATTGAGACTTTCCATACGGCACATGTAGTTCTGGTTCATTCATTTTAGCTGCTGTTTACTTTCTATTTTGTGAGTATTTCACATTTTTTGGTAATCCGCACTTCTGTTGATAGGTTTATAGCTTCTTTTCTCTTTTTGATTCTTTTCATTTCTGCTACTATATGCAGTGCAATAATGTGTGAGATTCTTTTACCTGCCTCCTTGTTCATGCAGGTAAGAGTCTCTCTATGGAAAAGGAGAATCGTTCAGTTGTAGAAGATGTGCATTTTCAGGTTATTACACACTGGCACAATGGTCTTCAGAGTTGTCATACAAGTTACACTCCTAGCTCAGCAGCTCAGAGGGCTCTTTTATCTTGGGTCCTGTGATCTTCCTTTGCAAGGCATGGTGTCCCGATGGAAGCCCCCTGTGCCAGCTCCCCTGGGGTTCTCTGTGGTCCATCAGGCTGCTTCCCAAGTCTCACGCACAGGACTGAATGAGGTGGGCTTGGACATGGTTTGACTCTGCAAAGCTTGTTGGGCTCTCTCTTCCCTCACTTCACCAGTGGATACCTCCTAAGGACCTGTTACCTCATCTTTAAAAGCAACCACCTCTTCTGTGGCTCTTGCCGTCCTTCCTTTCACCAGCAAGCCCATCAAAGCAACAAGGAGGCTCATAAAAATAGTGCTGCAAATGTACGTCATTAATTCTTAATGTTCTTTAGAAGTGAGGACTTTCTGAAGATCAAAGCCCATGTGCGTGCGCACACAGACACAAAGACACACAGACACACACGCACACACACAGACACACACACACACACACACACACACACACACATTTTGCATGCAGTTTCAGAAGGCTCACTGATACCTGAAACAAATTTGTGGCATTTAGGCTCACGATGCCATGACTTACATTGAGTGATTCAGTAGGAAGGATGGAGGAACAGTTTGCCCCACTGAAATGTACCTAAACGTGGCACTAGTGGACAAATGCACAATACTCCAAAGGTCTATAGGAATTTTAATCAAATGCAATATGTCTGTAGAGTTGTTAATAATGTTCTAACACAAATTCCAATTGTCTTCCATGATGCAGCAGAGTAAAATGGAACGAGTTTAGACTTGGGTTTACTATGACACTTCCTGCTTGGGTGGGATCCGTAACCTCTGCTAGCCTTGGTTTTCTCATCTTTCAAATGGATTCGTATCTCAGAGGTTTCTTGTGCCACTTATCCAATCCACCCCAGTGTTTGGAACGTAGTAAATATTTAACAAATTCTGGTTTGCCCTGCCCTACCTTAGTCCCTTAAAACCCAGCTAGCAGATCCATGCAAAGAAGCCGCATGTGGCATTACTCGAGGCTGTTGTAGCACTTTGGCGAGACTGAATATGCGGTATTTCCAGTGCAGAGCAGTCCATCCATCCATGCTAAGTTCCTCAGAACCGATTTTGGGAGGCTGTGTTGTGGAGAACAAGTCGAAATTTAATTTTATTTCTTCCCACCATGAAGTTTCTGTGCTCACAGGCCTTCCAGCTCCTCCATCATCACCAGCCCCAGGACATCGCTCCAGGATGCTCTTGCTCTCTAATCCCAACAGGGCCACAAAGGAATGCTTAGCACGACCTACTTGGATCACATGCAGACAGAAGAGTTATTATCCAGGATGCTCCCTGGAGCTTTGGGGAAGCTTCCGGTTCCCCATGTCTTTAAAAAATATATATTGTTTCAGACACCTGTAAAAATAATAGCTGTGAATTATTTATAGATAAATATTAATACTGCATCCATACAGGAGCAAAGCACAGATTGAATAGCTTTATCTACACAGGCCTCAAATAGAGTTAATAGAAATTTCCTCCCAAGTCATACATTATTTACTCTTGATGTTTAATAAAAATTCACACCAGTGAATGTGAGGCTTTGACATCTTTCACTTACAAACATCAGGGAAAAGATTTTGAGAGAGATTCGAAATATGATTACTAAACCTGTTCCTGGTCTGTCTCTGCTGACTCTGAAATTCCTGGAAAGAACTGCTTTTCATAAGAAGAGAATGTCCATCTTGAATACGTTATCTATGATGAGACACCCCTGCTTTCAGGCCTCCACTAAAAAAAAAAAATCCAGCAGAGTCAGGGCCAAAGGGGACACCAGAGGTTAGCCATCTTAAGCCTTTTACTTTGCGGGTTACTAGAGAGGTGACGAAGTTGGTGACCCGAGCCGACTCAGGGTGGTAGTAATGATTCAAAAGCAGGATGATGTGTTAACAGGTTCTATATACTACTGGGTAGCTGTTGGAGAGAAAAAAATGAAGTCTAAGCTCTTTCTTTTGTACATCACAATATCAAACAATAAGATTTATCCATAAAGAAAATGTGGATGACACGTGAAAGCTGTGTCATGCCGAACAGAGAATTTCAGGTCAATTATTTTGAAACAGATAAAAGTCAAAAGACAAACTCAGACATTCCTCTGCATTGAAACAAGAAGTCAATCCATTCTGTGAGCGAGGTAGCTAAACAGACAGACACACACACACACACATACACACAGACAACACACACAGATACATAGGAGGAAGAGAGGGAGAGAGAGAGTGGAAGAGAGAGAGTGAGCGAGTGAGCAAATATTACAAAAGAAAGAAGCAGGTAGAAACATGGGTTAAATTGTTGATTTGCTGCTTTTTCAGTGATGTCTGATATTTTTATAAAATTGTAATGGAAATGTGGGCCCTTTATCACATTACCACTGGGCCATTTTAATAGAAAGAGATGTGACTTTCCATCTTACTGACTTTGGCTTGCCTATGGGTAATCTGCCATTCATAGATGCATGTTAGTGACATCAGTAATAAAACCACCACTCTTCATTCGGTCTGGCATATCTTTCTGTGAGGCCAATGTCATTCTAAGCATCACTGACTCATTCTCTTTATAAATCCTAGGAGAGGGAGAACTTGGTCCCTACTCTAGAGGAGTTAGGTATTGAGTTTGCATAAAGTACAAACCAGAAAAAGGAGAAAACGCAATATTTGATAGAATCAAGATTCTAAATGGTTTTGGTGGGCTGGATTTTGACACCAGTTAAATATAGTTACAAAAATACATGAAGTACTGTCCTTGTACGGTACGAGATAGAAGAGGCCTGGCTCATGCGAAAGACCTTGAGAGGTATATTAACTTGTTAGGGCTGCCAAGACAAAGGACCACACAGAAAGTGGCTCAGACAGTGGCAATTTACTGCCTCAGAGTTCCGGCGGTTGGGAGTCTTTGAGATCAGGGTGCCAGTCATGTTGGTTCCTTCCAAGAGCTGTGGGAGAATCTGTTCCATGTTTCTTCCTTAGCTTCCTACAGTTGCCAGACAATCTTTGATGTCCTTGGTTTGTAGAAGGTTCACCCCAATCTCTGCTTTCATTATCACATGGTGTTTTCCCTATGTGCATGTGTCCCAAATTTCCCCACTTAATGAGAAAGCTAGTCATCTTAGAGTAGGGAATCATACCTAATGGCTTCATCTTGACTTAACTAATTACATCTGTGATGGCTCTCTCTCCAAATCAGTTCACATTTGGAGGTACTGAGGATTAGGATTCAATATATAAAAGCATAGAGGAGCAGAGAGACATAATTCAACATATAGGGAGTATAAACTGGTACAACTACTATGGTAATCCACATGGAGATTTCTCAAAAGACTAAAAATAGAAATTCCATTTGACCTAGATATTCCCCTTTTGGGTAGCTTCCCAAAAGAGTTAAAAACATCATACCACAGTGATATATGTGTACCTACATTGAAAACAGCACAATTCATAATAGAAAAATCTTGTAATCAGTCTGTCTGCCTATCAATAGATGAATGGATGAAGGAGATGTGGTTCCTATACACAATGGAGCACTACTCTGCCATTAAGGAAGATAAACTTGAGGTTTTTTGTAAGACAGTAGATACTCCTTGAGATAATGTTAAGTAAATCAGACACATAGGCTGTACTGTACATCGTATGGTTTACTTTACGTGAAAAACTTAATAGGAAAGAGGAGAGAGGGAGAAAAGAGAAAGAAAAAAGTAATTATATTCTAAATATGTTTCTATTGTCTGTCTCTGGTTTCACTCTAATATGGTGAGAGAGCTCACTTTGTAGGATTTACATTTCTTTGGGTATGTTAAGGTTTTTATTGTGTTTTGAGACTGGTCTATTTTGAAAAAAAAAATTCCCCAAATAGGAAAATCTATGAAAATAGAGAGTAGCTCAATGGTTACCCAGATTTAGTGGGGAGGGATTGGGCTATGATATCAGGTAGAGTCTTTGGTTTGGGGTAACAATAGTGACCTTAGTTTGATTGTGGTTGTAGTTGTATGACTCTGTCAATGTGCTAGAATGTTAAGTCTGTAAAATGTGGCGTATGTACATTTTTAATTCAATAAAGTTTTTTATTTAAAAATTCGGCATATAATGGGTAATTCAAGTCTGACTCTGAAGCACGGCTTAAATGGTATTTATAATCTAATTCATGTAGATGAAAATCTAACCTAATCTTTGTATTTCCTAGAATATGGCTGATAAATTCCAGCAGGAATGGTGCTACAGGACTCTAAACATAGCATGTAGAGTAGGATTTCCTATTGGAAAATTAGATACGGTCAGATAAGAACATGCCCTATGGAAGAAGGGGAAAGAGCTGGAGGTGTTTAGATTTCAAATAAAGGACAAAAGGTGGACAGCATGAAGGAAAGTGGCTGGGGGAGAGCCCACACAGAACTGTAAAATGTTCTTAAAACGTGGAAATAAGATTATCGTTAGAATAAGAAGCATGGAGAATGGATCTGAGACAGGACAATGTAGGTATGAAGGCCCCAGACTCTGAAAGCAACTGCCTGGGTATGAAAGCGCCCGGGAACCCGGCAGCTATGTGGGCAAACCACACACCTCTCTGTGCTTTGGTTTGCTTGAGCTTAAAATGTGGATACACACAGTGGTGTGGTGTAGCGAGGACGATATGAATTAACACAGGTAGGGTTTTTAGAACAGTGTATGACACGGCATGCTGGCTCTTATTATGATCCCCTGCAGAAATCAGATAGTTTGGAAATGAAACTGGTGGGAGGCGATGGAGATGGTCACGGCTGTGACTGTTAAAGAAAGTTGCCACTTTCTCCTTGTGTGTAATCTGTAGTGAAAGAATGTGTTCACAGCCAGAGAAGAGTCTGCTTGGATCTTAGGAAAAAGAAATATAAACTGGAGCAGCTAGGCAGGGGCCTCCCAGCGCTTCCTAGAGGCAAGCGAGTTTAGCACGGCTGTCACTGAGCGGGTCGAATGTGTCATCGTGGTGACTCTGAGGGATCGACCCTCACACCCCTCAGATTCCTTTCGTGATGACTGTGCTCACCAAGCAAACCCTTATCTATTAAAAATTCTTTTTATTTTAAATTGTTGTTTAAAACATAAATAAAATCCACCATTTTAAGTACACAATTGGGTGGTTTTAAATATACTCATATTGTGACACAACACAATCTCCAGAACTTGAAAACCCACAACTTTGTTTGCATCAGATCCATGTTCACCCTTTGCCCAGGCTCTAACAGCCGCACTTCCACTTCGTCTCGAGGAATGTGATTACTCAGGTGGAATTTTATGTTGTCTTTTTTATATGGTCTTTTATGTTGGCTTATTTCTTTCAGCATACTATCCTCAGTGTTCATCCACGTTGTAGCGATGTTGGACTTTCCTTCCTTTTTAAGATGGTATCACAGTCCATCGCATGTATATACTGGAAGCTGATATCAATTTTACCTATTGGGCACCATGAAATTTGCCTGTTCCAGACAACGAACAGACTGATGGGTCTGTGCTGTGACCAGAAAGGGCAAAGTGGTCAGAGTTCATCCAGGATTCCCTTGAAACCCTGTATGAGGGAAAGGCTTATATGTTGCTCAGTGAGGGTAATTAACTTGCACAAATCACCCAGAAAAGAAATGCAGGGGCCAAGTTAGGATCCATATTGAATTCTGTCCTAGTACTTTTTTTTAAATAGGGAAACCAGAATCCTGTTTTCCCACCAGTCTTGTTAGCAAGCCAGACCCATGTTGCCCACCGCACAGTATATGGATCACTGAATCAAGACGTTTCACAGAAAAGAAAAAGTTTGTGCTTAAGGTGGTTAAGCACGAGAAGGTAGGAGACCTAAATCTCAGATCTGCCCCCTGAGGATAAGGTTTAGGGACGTTTACGAGATAAAGAAGCAGGGTGATCAGGGATGGGGAACGGTGATTAGAGTTGAAGTAATTAGTGATCTGTATATGTGGAAGCAAAATTCATGGCTCTTTCCAGGACACACATTCAGAAAATGAGGTGTAAGCGTGATCCGAGTGTGGGGTGTTCAGCCTGCTAATGTCAAAAGGCCGCCCACTGGACACTGTGCAGGCCAAAGTAAAGAATGAGTTGTTCCCCGAGAAGTGTCCCAGGCAGGGCTATCACCATGACCCGCATGGCAGGAGTGTCATCCACAGGGAGGCTGGTGGGAGTCAATACCACATTGCTCAACTTCATGACTTCCAAATTCATTGTTTTTAAAGTCAACTAAAGGCAAGTAACTCAAGTAAGTGAAGCTGCGGGGTTTATCCAGGTTTAATTCTCCCCCGAGTTTAATTCTTCAGTGGATACATTTGAACTGAATTTGTCGAGTCTGGGTCCCCGGCTAAGTCGAGGTTCTAGACCTAAAAAGCCGAGGACCGGAATGTGGAACAGTGCGAGCTCTCGGAGGAACGCTCCTGGGTGGCTTCACCTTGTCCCTGTCCGTCAGTCTTAAAATATTTGCAAGTCTGTCAGGAGACGTTTGAGCTGCTCCACAGGTGTAGGTTACCAGCAGCAGATTTCAGCTCTATATAAGGTTTCACAACCAGAAGCAACCTGAGGAGGTGAAACCTCTTGGTGTCAGACGACCCGGGAAGACCGCAGCAGCAATCATTTCCCTGCAGAAAGATCTCTGAGTTCTAACTCTGCGTACCGTTAACCAGCAGGGAAGAGTCGTCTTCTCTGGTCACTGAGTGCCTTTCACTCAAGCACGAACGGAGTGGCTACACCTCCCCACCCCTCAGTTCTTTCATCTATCCTCCTTCTTTCCCACTTCTCCACCCCTCCCTTTCCTCCACCAATTCTTTCCTCTTCCCTTGTATTTTTCTATCCTTTGCTCTTTTCATTTTTCCCACTTTCATCTTTTCTCTTCTCTCACCAACTTCTCCTGTTCGTCCTTCCTCCCTCCCTACTGGTTACGGTTTTTGGTGGCAAACAGGAGATGTGAACATTGGATGATTTAAACCAAAGAGAATTTTGGGAAAGGATATTCAGAAGCACTAAGAATCCATAATGTGGTCAAAAATTCAGACTTGGAAGAAGGCTATAATGGTTCATTGGACCATCAGAACTCTTTGTATGGAATGAAGAAAGCCTGACAGTTTTGTCATCCATTTGTGTGTCATGTTAACAGGAAACAAAGTCCCAGGAAAACATAAGCAGTTAGCCAACTCAGGCTGCATGCTCTACTGTCTCTAATGTGTAGATCGGTGGTGACAGGAGGGATCTATGCAAGCTTTTGTGGGAATCTCTTAGCTTCTATGGTAGGAATGCAGGCCTTTATCCCAGTATCCAGGGGAGCAGGGTGGGAAGATGAAACTCCAAAGAAATTAAGGAATAGTTAGGAAAAATAATAAATACCCAGCAGTTAGAATTCGGTCAAAGAATTCTTCAACATGCATTTTAAAAGCTATTTTCTCCTCTTTTTTCCTCTTAATCGTACAAGAAGGCTTTTACATAGCTGCCATGAATCACTTACTCCTGGTGGAGGTCTGAGGCAATGTGCCATGATATTTCCTTCCAATCATAATATATCATGTAGCATGTTGCAATTTACTATGTGTTTGCATGTCTGTTATCTATTTGGACATTTACTTTTATTCTGTGTTATGCATTAAGTTGTATCTTCCCCTTAAAATCTTTCACATGTTTAATTACCAAGCCCCAGGACCTGAACATGTTACTCCTATTGGATACAGGGTATTTAAAGAGATGATTACTTTAAAATGAAGATCTTGGGGTGGGCTATGATCCAATTCGACTCATTCCCTTATAAGTAGAGGAAATCTGGACACAGACAGATACCAGCGATGAGTACAAAGAGAAAAGACCATGTGGGACTTAGGGCGGGGGAATTCGTCTCTATGCCAAAGACAGAGGCCTCAGGAGAAACCAATTTTCTGACTCATGATCTTGGACTGTCAACCCACAGAGCTGGGAGAAAATAAGATTCTGTTGTTTAAGTCACCCAGGCTATAGTTTTGTTATGACAGCTCGGGCAACTTAATACAGAGTATGTAATGACTTCTACAGCTCAGGTAGGACACTGAGGATCAGAGAGACCATGATGTTTGTCAAAGTCCCACAGCAAATGAATAGCAGAGAAACCAGGTGCTCCGGACCCAATTCTGTTTTCGCCATTAAATCATTTTCTTTCTTTCTGCCTTGCTACAGGAGATGAATTCTGGCCTGAAAAATCTGTGTTCCACATCAAGCCCTAAGCTTGTGGAAGGAGTGGAAAGAGCCTGGGGTCTTCTTATTGGCTGTACATCGTTCAGGGCTTTGCTGTCTATAGCTGTCAGCCTGGTACATACTTTTCTGAATGCATTTCCCCTTCTTCCGCCCCTCTAGGGACCATGAAATAAGACGAGTCTGGAATTCAGTGACTGCTATTGACAATCAGCAGAACGGCTGATATGGTATTCACTTTCAAGTCCTGGGTCCCTTGCCAAGTGTGCAGTATGGAGCATTTAGTGAATTTCATATACTACTGATTTCAATAAGGACTCTTACTTCAGTAGTGATTAGCCATCTTGTCCAAAAGTCACAGTAAATTTGGTGATCAGCCATCTTGTTGAAAAAGTCATAGTAAATTTGATGATGTCTCTTTCAAGACTGTATACAACAAATAGTAATATTATATTTAAAGGGCCCTCAGTCAGCCCAAAGGATACTGGGTTTATAATGCATGTCATATTACATTTAGTAATCTTATCCTTATCAGTTTAACCTTTTGCTCCCATTTAAATTGTACATTTTTAATTGGGGCAGGGCATGAACATTTTATTCTTAAATCAAGAGTCCTTCCAGTGGGTGCTTGAGATACCAGCTAATGAAACAAATTCTCTTGCATTACTTTGTTATCAACCTTTGTATAGGACATTTCAGTGTTTTTTTTGGCTTTGACCCCTGTTGTACACAATTCTTCTTCCTAATAAGCTATCTCTGAGAATAAATGTGCCCCATACCCCATTCTGAAACCTTATATTTCAGAAAATAATGTCGATCCAGATGGATTGCTTTTCAGTTTCACTATGATGTGCAATAACACACACAGCAGGAGAAATTTGTCACTTGTACATGCACAGTCCTGAAATAGTTACTGTGTGTCTGGACTTGGCAGGTCTGTGTGGTATTTTCAGATGATTTCCTTAGAACTATGGCCCCACCAGAGCAAAGAATTAGAGGGATACACTTTATATTGTGCTGAAAAATTCTTAGTACAGTCATATTTTCTTTCTTCCAGTGCAACACCTTGTGTTTAACGCTTTTCACCCAATAAATAATGCTCATTGATTCTGACATTGTGGAAGACAAATTGCCCCAACATGCAGAGAAGCAGTGCAGTGACCAAGGAAAACAGAAGTCTAACGAGCAGAAGCCATAAAAACAAAGACTGATGAGAAGGAAAGGTGGGTATTTGTTTCAATTCAATAAAATCATCCCATTCCCTTTGTTGACAACTACCATATAAATAATGTTCATTGGTATACTTAGCACAATTTTAACAAGAAAAGAATTTTGTGAAGACACTGATAGATTATCAAAACAGAAGAACTAATGTGCTTGAAGTTGTATCTAGCTGCATACTGGCCAAGTATCCAGGACAAATGTTGGGAAAACTTACAAGGTATTTCCAAACTTATAAAATTGTTGGACTCCAGATGTTAGGATAAACAAGTCATTGACAGGATTTTTGTTTGTGTGTCCCTGTCTTCATAATTACTCAATGCCAAATTCACAATGTGAACTTCCTGATTTTCAAAGGTTTTCATGAGTCTTATGCTGATATAATCATACGATTATATAAATATAACAACTTTCGATTTAGCATCTAATCCCATTCCCATTTGGGAGTAAGAACATAAACAAGGGTAAGAATCGACTCTGAATATTTAATAATAACACATCGTATTTATCAATCTGGATACGGAAAGTGGGCTAGAGCAAGCTCTTACACTGAGTTCATAGTGATGGAAACAGTGAATCTTGTCAGAATTGTGTTCAAGAGAAAAGCAGTCCGAATTCAGGTTTTGAAGAACCAGCTAGGAAGCCTTTCATGGGTATTTGTGTCCAAGTAAGAAGAGAAATAGATTAATAAAAGCAAGAAGCTTTAGGAAGACCATGAAGAGCGAGGGGTGGAAAACTTATAAGTACTTGTCTAGAAACTGTTTGTAATCCTGGAGCCTTCTGTTCTACAGTTTTCCTTGGGAACACTATATGTGAAAGTCAGAAGCAGGGTGCTTCTGGAGCCTTCTTCCTCCAACACAGCCCAGGAAGAGGCTCTTCATAGCCCTGCAGGTTACAATTTGGAATCACTGGCCTGAAGAACACTCGGCATTTCTAGGAGGTAACTGCTCAAAGCAAACCAAAGCAACTGCTCACTTTCAGTCAAATAAAATGGGCTCCCCAGACTGGGGATTCCATGTCCCCAGTTAGTCACGTGTGAAAGAAGGAGGCAACAGCAGAATAAACTGCATGTCCTTAAAGCATTAAGTGAACTGCTAAAGGGGGTGGTTCGGCGGTCATTTCAAGGAGAAAAATATTAAGTCTTGGACTATCCTGCTAATTTAGGAAAAAAGCTTTGTGTGGGCATGTTTGCAGACCTTTCACATTTTTTTGTTTTGTTTTGTTTTTTGATGATTGGGGTCAAACTTAGGACCTTGTGCTTGCCAGGCAAGCACTCTAACCACTGAGCTAAATCCCCAGCCCCACAGAAGTTTCACTTTTTCCTCAATGGAAACTCCTTGGGGATTTCAAACAGCATGAAGTTCAGTGGAAAGATCTCAATTAACCAATTAATATATTGAGTGCAAAGCAAAAACTAGTAAAGCCAGCCGAGAGAAAAATCACCCCAGGTCCAAATGAACAGAACTGGCTGTTTACATCAACAAGGCTAGAGAAGTGAATATCAAAGCGTTGTTTTAATTTGCGCTCTGTGGACAGGTATGCCCCATCCAGGAGCCGGATTTTAATGATTACCTATTTGACAAAGAACAACTCCACGCTACCTCGGAAACTTGGCAAAATCATTTTCTCCAATGCCAGGGTATTGCTTCCTCTTTCATTATTGGATGACTGAGGGCTTCTTATTATAAAATGCAAATATCCGGATTCCTTTGGATAGTCCTCTATGTTATGGTTTAGCTCTAAATGTCCCTGAAAAGACTCGAGTGTCCAGAGGGCTTTAAAAGGTAATTGGATCATGGGGGCACTGTACTCATCAGAAGAGTTCAGAGTTTAATGTGCTTTTAGGAGGTGGGATCTGGTTGGACGAGGCAGGTCACGGGGGCGTGACCTGGCAGAGTACATCTCCTTCACTGGCCCCTCCCTTCACTCTCTGCCTCCGGATCACCATGATGTGAGCAGCTGTCCCCCACCAGACCCCTCAACCATGGAGTCAGCTGACCACAGACTGAATCCTCCAAAGGCTGTGGGCCAAATAAACCTTCCCTCCTCTAAGTTGTGAGTGTTGGGTATTGTGACCAGTGACAAGAAAGTGACTAAGACGCTCTGTCACATTATACTTTGTTGGAGACTCGTAAGAACTTTAGGATTTAAAGGAAATGCTAATCAAGTCATCTGAACTCTGAAGATATATTTCTTGAGTATAAATCTTACCTATTCCATTTGGGAAATAATACTTTGGTGTTGCAATTAACAAAGTTTCTAAAAAAAAAATCCACCATATGCAATGCAACTGCTTACCAGTATTTTGGAACAGTTAAGTAGCTATGATGGTAAATTTTTTATGTCAACTTGACTGGGCCCTGGAGTTCCCAGATACTCTGTCATATGTGGTTGTGGGTATGTCTGTGGGTGTATTTCTTAATGCTATGAACATCTGAATTTGTAGACTAAGCAAAAGAGACTGACCTCCTGAGTGTAGATGTGTTTCAGTCCACTCCGTCATAGGCCAGAATGGAACAGGAAAGCTGACTCTTCTTGAAGGAGTAAGGAGAACTCCTGCTCTGCTGTCTCAGGAGGGCTATCAGCTTTTCTTGCTTTTTGAACTTGAACTGGAACATTAAGTCTTTTGCCAGGAGTCAGACTACAGCTCGCACCTCTGGCTGTCCTGGTTCTTTGGCCTTTAGTCACAGCTGGAACGTCTCCCATCAGTTCCCCCTGCTCGCTGGTTGCTGAGTGCAGATCTTGGGCCTTGACAATCTCTGTAATCACCTGAGCCAGTTCCTCAACGTCAATGTCTCTTTACATATCCATTTGTTTCTCTGGAGGACTCTGAAAAATAAGACAGAAAATGATGTTGCATCACATAAAATGCTGCAGTAACCTTTAGTTAGTGGCAAACAGAACATTCAACTTAAATACCACCTTGTGCTTCTGAGTTTATGTCAGATATTGGAGCCACTGAGAGCAACTGTCTTGGGTTTGTTTCAGATACTGTATATATTCTTTAGCTAATGTTGATCAAATCCAGAGAATGTGTTCAGTATTAATCCATGTCTCCAGAGCTAAATAATAGCTAAAGAACAGAAACACCTGATGATTTCCTTTTAACAGTAAGCCCAGTATTAAGAACTCCTTTCTGTTGTTAGGAAGTGTGAATTGGTTTTTGCTCACCTGAGTGTTTGAATGTTTGACAACTTAAAAACCATAGTGCTGGTTTATTTTACATTTGATTTATAATCAGTAACCTTAGCGTGAAGAGAAGATCTGAAGATTTAGACTTCTCTCAAATCCATTTTTTTTCCTGTGCCTATGTGCCTTTTAACCTTCTGTTTATTTGGCCTGAAAAATAAAATAAGAAGATTTTACAATGTGTCTATATGGTAAATGCTCCAGATGGTCATCCTTGATATTCTAGCTCACATGCTGCCTTCTATGAGAAGTCTGTTCTTATTCCCTAGAAGAGTTAGGAAAAATACTCCTGAGGTTTAAACATATTCACATTCACTATAGGAATTATTCTAGTTATCTTGTCTTTTTATTTTAACCTCTGTCTTTCCTCTGGACAGCAGTCTTCTAGAGGCGGGATGTGTTAGTCAGCTTTCTATTGATGGACAAAATACCAAGAGAAACAATTTAAAGGAAGAAAGGTTTATTTTGGCTCATGGTTTCAGAGGTTTCAGTCCATGGTAGATTGACCTGAAGGCAGAAACACTGAGGTAGAAGGGCATGCAGAAGGAAGGCTGCTTATATTGTCATAGCCAGGAGGCAGAGAGAGAGAGGAAAAGAACCAGAGAAGGGGTTAGGAAACAGATTTCAACCTTAAAATCATGCCCCAATCATCGATACCTTTCAACTAGGTCCCACCTCTAGTTTCCATCACCTCTCAATGACACCATCACATTATAATCTCATTAGTGGACTAATCCACTGATGAAGATAAAGTCTTTGTGATCCAGTTACTTCTCTCGGTCCCATCTCTGAATATTGCTGGATTGGGCTTCAATCTTCAGGGTCACTTTGTATTTCAACCATAACACAGGATCTTATTTGTATCTGTGCCATACTGTGTTGCTCTGATATGAATGCTGGCATTTATCAAGCGCTTACACTCTAAACGCTATAAAAATTGGCAAATTCAATCTTTATGACAATGCTTCTGGGCTAGATCTTATAAGCTGGGAAAACCGATGTGTAGGGAGGTTAAGTAACTTCTTTATACTTGTATAAATCATTCTTCTTTTCCAATCAATTGATATTTAGGGTTTTCAGTCTAGAAATTTTCTTCATGGTCAACCCTCCCACAGACTGGTGCATTTGGTGGCAGTGGGTCATACCTGCCCCAAGAGTTCAGGGCCACCATCACATTCCTGAAAAAGAGTGATTCAAGTTCAAGGCAGGTTGATACAGGTGTCCAGCAATTTATGTTGCTTTTGTTTCTTTTATTTTCTTATCTTTCATTATTCACACTTACACATGTATAGTTTTTCCCAATTTCCTATCTAATGACAAGCTTGAGGAGGTAACAGAGAGTAAGACCTAGAGAGAATGCTACTGTAGGTGGAGAGGAGAGAGCCAGAGCCTCCGGGAGTGAGCAGCGACCAGACAGTCCTTTCTCAGGGCTCAGTTTCCTACTGTCCCTCAGTGACAGTCAAGCTTAACTGTGTCAACTCGATTTGTTTAGGAGGCACGTGGGCGATAACTAAAGCATACTCCGGGGTGTGTCTGACTGGGTCATGCAGGTGTGACTTATGGTACTATATATGGTCCCCGGCCCCTCCTCTCTGTCGTTGTTCCTGTTTCCTGCTTTCTGGTCACCACGAACTGAGCAGTTTTGCTTTGCCTCACCCTTCCACCATGATCTCTCTGCCTTGGAACCAGCCAACCACAGACGATACCCTGAAACTGCGAGCCGAATTAAACCTCTCCTGCTTTAAATCGTGGGCTCTGGTATTGTGTCTGAGCAAGGGCACAGCTGACTAATACACCTTGTCCCGGACTCCAGCACAACCTTTCTCTTTCCCTGCATGATTCCTGCTCCTTATATGCTCTTCTGAAGCTCAGCAAAGGTCTCTGTCACTTGGACCCCTAAATCTATAACTGAACATCCCAGGAGACTCCAGAAGGGCCAAGTGAGGTGTGGGGTCTCTCCTGAAGCATCTCAATTCTGGTTTTGAGGTCAAAGGTGGAGAGGAAAGGCTCTCTTCTATGAGGAGTTGGTGACCTGCTCACTGATTAGTTCTGCAAGAAAGATAGACCTCATGGTCAAAACAGAGTGCCGGCTCACTGAGGCCTGGAGGAGATGATGCAAGGATGAATCTCATCTCCCTTTGGGGCTGCTTATCTGTGGGCGGTCCCTGGCCTTTGATGGTCAAGGTCAGATTGGAAGATTCCAACTTTGAAACAGATGGAGAAAGAGAAGCCAAATACTCACTGGTAGCAAAGGACTTTCATACCTATCAATGTTTTCCCTCTGGAGCATAACTCCTCAATCTTTAGATTTATATTATTTACCTCATCATTGTCTCTGTGTTTGTGGGAATTAATTTGTGAAAATAAGGGAATCTGAGTAAATGGAGGAATGGTGACTCCAACCGCTTGGAGAGGACCGATGACCTAGAAACAGGATCTGCGAGTCCCCAGCAATCTTTTAAGGAGCTGTGGGATGCTCTCCTTAGATAAGGATACAAATTGCATTCCGTGAGACTTCTCTGAATTCACCTCTTTTTGGAGTGGATGTTAGAGTGGCTGTTGAAATGGCGGAAAATAAATACCTCTTTCAAGGATGCTTTGTGCCAAAGATCCATATTGTTTTAGTCCTTCCCATGCCCTGGGAAATTGGCAAGAGACTGGTGAGCTGTTGGACTGACAGCAAAGCAATAGAGTGTTATAGAGATTTCCTTTTTCATACCATGTGGGCCCTTGTAAGGCCACACTGCTTACTCATAGGACGCTCAAATCATTGCTCAGTGGAGCCAATAGTTAGAAATTACAATTAATCCCAGGGATGTGCTTATAAAAAGAAAGGTTTGATTTGTTCAGAATTTTCTCCTTCTGTGTTTACCTATAGGCACTCTCCCTTCCTGGCCCATGCAGGTGAAGTCATGGCACTAGGGGATAAAAAGACACCAGCGGCCTCCCCAAGGGGACCAGCTCTACCCTCATAGGCCCCTTTCAACTCATGATGCCTGTACTTCCTTGCTAAAAAACTTCCTTTCAGCAAGCCCTTCTGTGTATGTATAGAAATATATCATTTTCTTCAAAATTAAGGAGAGTAAACCTGGAAACTAACTGGGTTCAATGCTTTCCAGCTGGAGGAGCATATATTCCTGGGTAGCAGGAGAAGGGTCGGAACTCTGCAGTGGGGTTCAAAGGTCTAAAGATGGCACAGTAGGTGCCAATGCCCCAGCACAGGGTGCTATGTTTAGTGCCCCCTGAGGATGACAGGCCTTTCTGCAAGGGCCACGGAGGCCACAGTCTTGGGACACGACAGTTATAATCAGACCCTTTGTTCTTCGAGCCAATCCAGGTCACTGTGTTCCCAAGAAGGGATTCAGGGGTATCGGTGACTCCCTAACCGCTGTAGGGTCACAGACACACACAGCTGCATTCCAGTTAAACTCTATATTCAGCACAGGTGTGGAAGCTTCCCTCTGTTATAACTTCAGGCACAGCTATCACTGTGGCCAGTACAAAATGGGAGTTTGTGACAGGGGTGTGATTTATATGTCCTCACCAGTCAGCACCGAGCGTGGGCCACGGGAAAAGAGCGTGGGGCTGCTATTTTCTTGTGAAATGTAGCTAATAAATATGTAAATCACACTATCTCTATTCATAACTTGGCAAGGACCAGACATGAGATAACAGCCAGAAATCCCTATGTTATCTACAATATTAATATCTCAAAACCTTAAACACTGGGAAAAATAACATGAAAAAACATTGTTTCCTGGTCAGTGTTTGGTGAGCAATATTTAAGAGGCCTGTCGATTCTTTCTGTGCATGAGCTTGGAATCTGAAGGGATATATATGTATCTCTCCTTTCCTAAGCCACCTTGTACTTTCAGCTGAGTAGAGAGTGCACCATTCTTTAAAGGCAGGAGTCTGAGTTGCTCCCTTCTGATAATTACCTGGCTGTCAGACGCTGCTCCTTCAACTGTGGCCCCATCCTTCTTGGTTTGTTATTGGGAGGCTTGCCAATGCCGGCAACAATCCCTCATGCTTTTGTTTGCTTTGTGGGCTCCAGGACCTCCCAAGGTGGAGGCAGCCTCCTGGGTCAGCTTACATCTCTCGCTCTCATTCATCCACAGCCCTTGGCATGCTGGCATCTGTCCTGCAAGACTCAGGTTGTCAGGGGGGCTGAGAAGTGACCTTCCTCTTCCTTCAGAGGAGTATTTTCCTGTGTCGTCCAATTATCTCCACCCATAAGAGTAATTGCAGAGCAGCCAGGCACTCTGGAATTGGAGGACTTCAGAGGTTACTCAACCAGGTTTACGCCTCGGATCCCCTGAGGAAAGAGCCCTGGGAAGGTGCCACTGGATTCTCAGCCCAGCTGTCATCTCCCTGGCTTGGAGACCTGACCTTACCCAATTACTTTCCTTCTGAGTCTTGCTCTGCTTATCCACAGAACTGAGATAATGATGCCCACCTTGGAGATGTGACGAAGACCCTGAGGGCTGGTGTTAACATTGTACATGGTGCAAAGTAGGCACAAAACAAAAGTGGACTTCCTTCCCTGCCATTTTTCTTGCTAGATGAGTTTAACTTTAGCCACTGGATCAAATGAATAAGAAGATTCTTCCTCATTCATCTGATGCCACCTCCCGTGTGCCATCTCATCTCATCCTCACAGGGCGAGCTGGTGGGCACCTGCACATTCTGCATATGAACACGTGGAGTCGTGCAGAGACTGAGCATGATTTGATCTTCTTTTGTATGTCTGTACTCATCCCTGATACTGCCCTATGTTTCATTTTTTCCACAGCACATATCATTTTCTAATTTATATACCTCTTATGTTTACTACTTAATGTCAGTCTATGTTTGCTAGAATTGAAGCCCCGCGAGGGCAATCAACTAACCTACCTCTTGCTCAATACAACTCACATGCCCGCCCGGGCACCTGGCAGGAAGTAGATGCACAGTCCAAGCTGGATGAATGGGCCAATCGAGTTTGTGCATAGTAAGCGACAAAGGAGGGATCATGCCTCAAACTCTTGTCCGTAGAGTCCATTCACCAAAGCCAAGGTGTGACATTGCTTCATATTATGAGTATTCTAGCTGAGCGAGACAATGAAATGACAGAAAGAGAAGAAACAGAAAGAAGGAAGGAAGGAAGAAAGAAAGAGGGGAAGGAGGAAAGAGGAAGAGCGAGTGAGCATTTAGGGAGGTCATGCAAAGGAGGGAAGCATGGAAGTGTTCTCTCCTTTGATAATTCAAGTGAGTACCATGAGGACGCCGTGTCACGCCTTCAAGGGGTTTTGTGCATAAAACCCCGAATTAGCTGGTGGGCGATGAGGTGTCTGTGCCGTCTGTCTCGTGGATGTAGGCGCTGTCTCCATCAGGTTCAGCTCACTGTATCCCCTTCAGAACGTCACCCATACTTAGCTCAAGACACGGCCCAGGGGCGGAGGGGCGGCATGATTTTCTGACAGCAAGCCTGAGATCACATCTCTGTGGGTGTGGGCTGTGCTCAGGACTGGTCCAGGTGCAAGTGTCAGGGTTAGTCAGCAAGGGCACAAAACGGCGGTCCCTGGGGACGTGTTGCACCTCTGTAAACTCAGAAGCAGAAGAGACACTGCGAGGTCTGGCCAGCAAGAAGGTGGCATTCTTTCTCAGAAGCTACACCCGAGTTCCAGGAAAAAAAGAAAAGAAATTAGAATCTAAGCCATTTGGAGCCTTTACACAGCCAGCTTTCTGGAAAGGCGAGCTTGTGCACCACATACCAAGCCCAGAATCAGTTCCCAGAAACCTTTTATTTTGCTAGTTACAGAGACTTCTTGTGCCCAAGCCATGATGGAATATTCCCTGTCTTCTTTGAGCCAAGAGACAAGTGAGCAAGGCTCTTCCCTTTCTCATCAGAACTTGGCATCTGAGACCTTCTTTTACTGCCGAAGGAGATTGCAGGTCCCCATGCACGGTGCTCCGCCAAGGAGTCGCTCATCGTGGGCCTGGAGGGCCGTTTCCTTCCTCTCACAGTCTGTCATCATCATTCACTGTAGTCACATTCTACAGAGTCCACACAAACACCGAGTTAGTGAATACTCAACCGTTGTTCCTAGGGGCATACAGGCCCCTGAGCCTCTGGTCAGACTTTTGCCCATCAATCAATACCTAGTCTTATTTTACACTCATTTCTATTTAAAGGCACCTCATTTAATACGGATTATGATATATTAACATTGAATTCACGGCCAACAGCACTGTAACTTGTGCCCAAATCGAGCTAATCTAGCATTTGTACTTTCTCCAAAAGCCGCGTCACAGCCGTCCTGTGCTTAGGAACACTAGACAGCACCGAGATGATGTGTTTGCAGCCCATACAGAGCAGCAAAACTGCCAGCAAAAACCTCAACAATCAGAAAAACATAGCTCTGAGTGGACTTCAAAAAGGACTCTTGTTTACAATGAGCGCTAAATCAACAAGCCATTTTGTTCAACGTCACCTGGAGTTGTGTAGGCATTGGCTGCTTCCGGTGTGTCACCACTCTGCACATGTCCATGAATAATCAAGACAGAGCCGTGGATATTGATTTGGGGGTTACAAGTAAATTTTAACGAGTGGGTGAATTCACAAATACAAGATTGAGAATGAGCATTAACAGCAGGAGCAGGGGTGGTTGGCAGTGCGGTGAGGTTTCTGGGCGAAGAGAGTCAGATCAATAAGCCCATTAGCATCAACCCTTCTCCTGACCTTGACTGGCTTTGGAAGTCCGATGCAGCCAGGGGTGGGTAATGAGAATGTGAACCTCATCTAGGGCAGGAACTAGAAAATTATTTTCTGTACAGTTTCAGATAGTAAGTAAGTAGTGTAGATGTTGCCGGCCATAAGGTCTTTGTCACAGCTACTCAACTCTACCATCGTAGCACAAAAACAACCAAAGACAATCGCACATGAATGGACAGGGCTGATTTCCAGTAAACATTATTTGCAAAACCAAGTGAGGGATCTGTTGTGTCCCAGGAATCCAGCACCAAAGCCTGGAGTGTCTCTCTTTGCTGCATCTCAGATGTGCCCCTTTTCACTAAACCCCACAAGATACCAAGTAGGAAAGTCTTTCAAGAAATCTCAGTGGATAAAACAATAATCTCTAATGGAATATCATAACCAGTTATTCCAGTCATTCTACTTTGCTGCTGGAAGCCCAGATGTGGCCGTGGGAGGTGAGGGCTAAGTAAAATGCAAATCGTCACTGTTATCATCATTGTAACATTGCCACCATCACTGCTGTCATTCTGCCACCATTATCACCTTCATTAAGAGTCTCATCTCATTATCACCATTATTACCACCGAGCTCATCATTGCCAACAACAACAAAACACTTGGTAAGCACTTATCATGTGCTGACACTCTTCCAACTACTCTACTCACAACAACTAGTCAGGTAGGTCCTATTCATATTGTTATGTCATCGGAGAAGGAATTAAAGCAGAGAGAAGTTAAGTCTTGGCTTGTTTCAATAAAGGAAATGTTTGCATCTCATGTAAACAGTGGATGGATTTCTTTCTAATAAAAATGTATGGTGCTGGTTAATCTTGATTTTTTACTGTTATATGTGGAAATAACATGTTTAGAACCATCTATATTTCCCCAAACCCATCACATGGTTTAAAGCCTTTGGGCCTCTGCCTATGACGTTCATTTTGTCTGAATGTCCTGCTTATTTGCCCTTGAAAGCATGGCAGGAAAACTTTTGTGAATTAGTTTTGTGAATTAGTTTTCCTCACCATTTCCACCCATAGAGCACTTCCTGCTCAGAAGCAGTTCTTGACCCCTCACATAGTTTTAGTGTTACACATAACACATTATTGCAAATATTCATCTATGCACATGTTGGTCCCACTCATGTCTGGGTTCCTTCATATGAAATGTAGTCTCTGGCAGACAACAAGTACTCAGTACGTGCTTGCTAGACAAAGAAAAGTTTTACCGAACTATTTACAGTACTCAGTGATCAGCTCTGGAGGGAGGATATCAAATGACAAGAAAAAAATTATCATCCTGAATTGAACTTACATTCCTCTGTCGTGTAGAGATTTTGCTGGAAAGGGGCAATACCATTTAGGTGTCAGGGAGGCTGGACTGTCTCTGGACTGTCAACCTAAAATCCATCCAGGATGCCATCCATGAAATGACCTAAACTGTTCTAGAAGAAAGGTGGTCTCACATGGCATTCTCCTTTTACTGGCCATTTTCACACATTTCACTTTCTTGACCTTTCAACAGGGAAGTAGTTGGAAGTGATGGTGATACTTTGACTGAAAGACTGGAGACCTGGGTACTAGGCCCACTGTCTGGTTCTGTGATTATTATGGGTAGGAACTTACATGTTCTTCCTCAGTCTTGCTCTCTTTAAAATGGAATTACAAATTTCTTCTCATAGGATTTTCCCATCTGTATTCCTCTTTGAAGCTCTGAGGGTCACTACTTCTATAGGACACCATGGCCCGCCCTGCAGAGATGGGACAGTGTGGTGTGGAAGTCGCTGCCTCTCACCCCATGTACATGACAGACATCACCAATCAACTTCAGCACTATTTCTTCATTGTCTGATCCTTCTGAGTGTGATGCTCAATATAGCAGGGCAATGTTTTGCAAATTACATGTCATCAAAGGCCAGTTTTCTCGTCTCCTTTTAAATTTCCAGTCTGTTGTGGACAGCAGCATGGTCTTACTGTACATGATGAGTACACAGTTCATGTTGCATGGGACTCACTGAGTGAGTTTGACAAAGCCCAAAGTGGTCCATAGCCTGCTTGATGAAACAAGACCACCAGTCACGTGTTTGGATGTCATGGCAGCATGGGATTGCTTTAAGAGTTTCCAAATACTTTTTTCAATTTCTGCTCCTGGATTAGACTTCACATAGCACTGCACTAGATGGCAGGTCTCAATTGCTATGGGTTAGCTCAGGAGAATAACCCTCCTTGCCCCTCCTGACCTGGGCTCTTCCTCTGTAAAATGAGATGAACACCATTGGCCTTGCGGCCTTCTTAGGAGAATCAAAGGACACAATATGTGAGGAAGCTTTTTGTAAACTCTGCCACATTATCCAACTATTAGGTTATTACTTTGATCCCCATATTCATTTCCTAGTCCTTGAAAATTACGTAACAACGTATGTAAATGCTTTGCTGAACAAATTCAGGTGGGTTTTCTCATTATTATAGTTTTCTCTTTGTTTTTGTTTTCCCAGACCAAGTATACTCATAATTTTTTGTTCTATTTTTGTTTGCCAGTACTTCAACCCTATTGTAAGAGGATGTTAAAATGTTACTTGTTCCGGCTGGAGCTTTCAGCAGGGCCCGAAGGCTTTAAATATAATAGGTGCCAAGAACTCTTACATCTTCAGTAGAGTATGCTGAGAGGTTGGAAAGCATTAGCCTTTTTGTTCACTTCCAGGCTTAAGGGAGGAAACTGGCTTCTATGAACATAATTATCGGGTGCTAAACTCCACCCTCTGCTCCCTGGGAGGGAGCTTCTGCCTCACTCTAAGTCAAGTGAGTGGACTTTGGGGGAACCACTCGGGAATCTGACATTTGGGGTACAGAGAAGCAGGTGTCTTACCACTGCCAAGACAATTCAGTGCAGAATGGCTCTGGGTGGTGCTGTCCTCTCTGCTTGTGAAGAGCAAAGGTGAGTTCTGCAGGGACTGGATGCAGACTCAGTGAAAGAGACCAAGGAAGTTGTACCGGAGGACCAGTGTGATCCTTAGAAAGGGCTGGCCATCAGGAGTCCAGAGCCTGAGGACAGAGGTCTTGCCAGTGCTAAGAAAGCTGCTCTTCGAGCTCTCTCTCTCTCTCTCTCTCTCTCTCTCTCTCTCTCTCTCTCTCTGTGTGTGTGTGTGTGTGTGTGTGTGTGTGTGTGAACTTAGCAAGAACCCTTCAAGAGTGCCATGAAAGAAAAACCAGGCAAAGGGTACCTCCCACCCAGAGGGACCAATGCTGGATGAAAACAGTATCAGCAGGGTAGACTCCTTTTCTTCCCAGCCCTGCATCCTCTTGTCCCTGCAGAAACAGCATCCCAAGACTAGCAGAGACCAGGCATCCAGCCCGAAGCAAGCTTGAGTGGGATGAGGAATAGACCTGATATATTCTCACGACTGAGCTGGTCAGAGTTGTACTTCCTCTGGAACAACCAGCCTGGCTTTAATAATTAAATGTGATGTGACCACCACCATTGCACCATGCTACTGCCACCACCCTCCCCTCCTACCAGAACTCTCACCCTTCTAGGATCACTGTCACCACCTTCATCAACCCCTTCTTCACCACCACCATCACCATTACCTCTATAGCTGCTGCCACCTTCCCCACTTCCACCGTCTGCAGCCACCACCCAATCCAATACCACCACTCTTTCCACCTCCACTGCCACCCCCTCCACTGTCCGCACCATCTCCACTATCAACTCCTACTAATGTGTCCACCACCACTGCTACTACCACTATGAATATTATTAGCTTTATTTTGTAGGTGGGGAAACAAAGGCTCAGAGAGATTAAGCGGCCTGAGAATGCAGAAGCCCCCTCTTACTTGGTAAAAATAAGATGATGTGTGGTTCTCATTTCAGCAACTTTTCACGAGTTTCTGGTGACAAAGACATTCTTCCTTTTTGTCCTATATTCACAAGAGAATAAAGACATTCTTACAGAGGTTTAGTTAATAAAAATGTATACCAAATAAAAAATTTCTGAATTATATTACAAGGCTAAAACTCCTCCAAATCGTGATGTAAAAATGCAGAGGAGGATTTTCGAACGTTTGTTGCCTACTAGAGAAGGCACCCAGCGGAGCGGGAGGGCGTAGGAGCCGCTCTGCGCTTCGGGAGGAGGGAACGCCGCGCCTCTCGGTGGTCGCTCCATTACGACCCGACTGAACCCTTCACTTGGGCCCTAATGACAGTGGTTTTGCGTGCGTCACTACATCACTGCATCAACGTCTTAGGTGAGTTTTTAAAAACTCGTATGATTATTTCATGAGGAAGGACATTATCCCCAGTCTCAGTGCCCTCCGAAAGCCTCCTCCCTAGGCACTTGCTCTCTGATTGCTCCCTCTGTTGTACCAGCATCATTTTTCCCCTCCCCTCGGCCACGGCGCTGGGTTTCATTCCGTTTCCTTTCTCCTGTCCCATGTGCTTTTGATTCATAAAGAAGCGATCAGCTCACCAGCCAGGAAGAGCCTGAACTTTGAATTGATTTTGTTTTGTCTTCCTCTACCTCGCACCTGTTTGCTCTTGCTTAGGGCCCGTGGGGATGACATAGCCTGTTTGTAGTGACACCCAGGTCAGCTGAGGATGCAACTGGCTGGGTTTACAGGCACGGTTTATGGACGTGGAACAGGATAATGTTGTCTGGAAGACGAGAGGCTCTGAACCCACGAGTTCTTTCTGAGTGGAAAGTGGCTGAGGACTGACTCCCGGATGGAGCATTGACTGCCAGGAGGTCCCTTGCACTCTGGCCATTTAATTCAACCCTTGGGGGCTGCAGGATGCCACAGCAAGTACACAGATCAGTGCTGCTTGCAGACTGAGCATGGTGATTTCCAACAGGAGATGCTCGTGTACCTGTGCAAACTGCACACCGAGGCATGTGCATTTTAAAAAATGAAATGCCATTTAAGTTTTTATTTCATAAAAATACCAAAATTCCAACAATAGTTATTATACTGTGTGTTTTGTTATCTTCAAAGTAGTTATTCATAGTATAAGATATAGACCAAAAAGAGTCTTACAAAAAAGAAACAGATAAGAGAAACAAGAAACAGAGCAAAGAGACAATCTACAGAATACTGGCTATTCCTCAAACATAGTGCTAACATCGAGAATAGATAAAGAACTCTAAAAACTTACACTTCCCTGAAATAAAAGACCCAACCAAAAAAGGGGAAACTGAAATAAATAGACACGTCTCAGAAGAAGAAGTACAAATGGCTAATAAGTACAAGAAAAAATGCTCATCATTACTGGCCTTCAGAGAAATGCAAGTTGAAACTACACTGAGAAACCATCTTACCCCAGAAAGAATGGCTGTCATCCAAAAATGAAACACCATTTCTACTCAAAACTAAGACTGAGAGAGAAACCTGAGTTATTCAGACATGGATATTTGGAAGACATTTTCCTAAAAATATTCAAAGTCAGATTATCACTTTAAAGAAAACAAGGGACAGTTTTTGTTGCCAGTGATACAATTCAAGATTTCAAGTGAAAATTAGACTTTTGGAAAATGTGAACTTGCCACTGTGAGGTTGGCAACTTCACAATAATTAAATGTTTTTTTGATGAGATTGTTGATGTCTTAATAAATGTAATTTTTGGATATTGTAAAGTATGATATTTAGCAGATCTGCATAACTCGACGATTTACTGTTTCCCAAGTCGTTGATGCTTCGTGCTACAAAAGCATGCATCAGTTAACTATTGAAGGCAAAAAATAAACCAATAGATTTTAATGTAAACATATATTAAAAAAGTTCTTCGATTTTTAAAAAATTCTGTAATTTACTAATTAAGAAACTACTACCTGTTGAGTTTTGCTATTGTACTAGAGAAAAATATCCTTGATTATTGAAAAAAGCAATTAAAATCTCTTCCATTTTTCTGCTACATAACTGTATGATGCCAAAGTTTCTTCATATGCCTCCGACAAATTAGTATGTTACAGCCAATTGAAAGCAGAAGTGGGTATGAGAATCCAATTGCCTTCTTTAAAATTAAGGTAAATTTTAAAGAATATTAAATGATACCATTCTTTCAGCTAAATATTTGTTTTAGTTTTGGCAATGTAATCATTTTTTATATAAGCAATTGTATTTTGTCAATATGTAATAGATCTGTTATTCTTTAGTAAATTAGTATTAGCTACTTTTTAGTTTTTTTTCACTATTAATTCTTTTTTTTTTTTTTTTTGTGCCAGGGATCAAACTCAGGGCCTTGAGCTTGCAAGGCGAGCACTCTAACCACTGAGCTAAATCCCCAGCCCAGCTTTAGCTCTTAACTGATAGATATTGATAGACATAACCCACAGATACAATAGCTCCTTGGAGTTGTAAATAAATGTGAATAATGTAAAGTTCCCTGAAACTGAAAATAGGGTGTCGTTGTTATATCACCTAGAGACATCAGTAAAGGAAGTACTATGTGTTTATTGCTTCATTATTTCTTTCAGTATGTATGGAATTATTGACTGTCAACTGTGGGCATGGCACCATATCAAATCATGGGAGAAGCTACAAAGAGGATTGCAACAGAGTCCTTCTTGTCAAAGGAGTTAGATTGGTAGGGTAGATGAATAAATACTAAGTCACTCAGAGGAATGAATATATTCCTGTGCAAATGTGCAAGATCCCACGCTGAGAGTGGGGCTATAATGATAATCTGATGGGCACATTCTCACATGTAGTAATCATTCAATCATTGAGTCGCTTGTTGATAAGTGCTTCAAAGACTAGGAGTTCCAGCACAGCAGGGAAGTGGTTAATCTGTTAACAGCTAATCAAAGAAGCTGTCCTGGAGGATGAGATGTTAAAATGAAATGCCCCAAGAGAAGTAGAATTTAGGCTGGAGAGGAGAGGAAGCAAGGAGCTAAGCAGTATTTTGCAAAGGACAGACCGTGTGAAATAGACCTACCCAAAAGATAGTTTCTTCTCTGAGGCACTTAATCAGTTTCCCTGGTTGAAGATGGGGAAATCAGCCCCTCTCGGATCGACAGATACTCTTAGATCCTGACTTAAAATGTATTCCTGCCCTGCACACACCCTGGGTCTCCTTCACAGGGTTTCAATGCTTTGCTCTCCTGGACAAGTACTGTGATTCTTTATTGATCCTAAGTGCTTTATTGGACAAACACTTCCCATAAATCCACCTTTTCTCCTTGGTGAGCCCCACAGTGTCTCTTCTTCTCCACCCCGAATGTCAGGAGACTTGCTCTCCCTTTGCTAACTAAAGGGCAGTTCTCAGAGGGAATCTTTATTATATTTGTATCTAAAAGAAAACCTGTAACTGTGATGGGTTAAGAAATTGAGTTGAGGTGATCCCCGGCACTTGGCTGCGAAAGAGTTTCCTTCTTCCTCCCCACACTTCAGTTCTTGGAGAAGGCGAAACTTTATTTTCAAATCCTGTCAGCGGTTTTTTTCTTCTCCCACAATATCAGACCACAGAAATCGAAGGGAAGATAGAATAAGATGAGGATGGGGAAAAAAAGCAAGGGATTGGATTGTTGGGGATTCAGTAGATTTTAGTAAAAATTTTATGTTTTACTTTAACAAGTAAAGAAAAACCATTGACGGGTTTAAGTTTGGGCAGCACGCAGTCAAATTAATTTCTCCAAATGATAATTTTCCTGAAGAAAAGATGACTGGAGGACAGCAAGAAGGAACACAGAAAATCGAAACAACACTGAGATTCTCAATAGCTGTCATCAAAATCTGAATAAACAACAAAAGCTGGGAAGGTTGTGGGGGAAAGGGAGACTTTTGTATTGTTGGCGGGAGGGTAAACTAGTGCAAATGCTATGGAAATCAGTGTGAAGACTTCTCAGGGATCTAAACATAGAAATTCCATTCGAGCCAGCTATTCTTCTGGGTATCTTCTGGAAAGAGTTAAAGATGTCACATCACAATGATACATATAGACTCGTGTGTATAGTTGCATAACTCACAATAGCTAAAGCTCAGAAGAGGCCTGTACTATAGGTCCATCGACAGACAGATGGATTAAACCATGTACTAAATATGCATAGTGGAATACTACCAAAAGAAGGATAAATTTGAGTCATTTCTAGGAAAATGGGTGCATCTTTGGACCATAATGCTAAGTGAAATAAGTCAGGCACAGAAGGTTAAATATTGTAAGGTTTCTCTTCTATGATAAACCCAAACTGTAAATAATTTAAAGAGGAAAATAAAAAATACATGGTAGTGTTATTGGATGGGGTAGGGACCAGCAGTATTTTCCAGGTTCTTATTTGTCCCGATCAATGAATTGGTCAGACAATTGGTGGACGTGGAAGGTTACCATTTACTTTAGGGCAGAAACAAGAAAAAGAAAAGAAAAAGGAGACGTGCAAAAGTGCTCATGGAGAAAAGGCTGCCTTGAAGGAAAAAGGGAAGATACGACCTGCAAGCAGGAGGGACCCTGTAAGAACAGGACGGTGGTGGCGGCAAAGTCAATCGCTGCATCCTTTAGGGCTTCTTTGATCATTGGTCCAGGCCATCCCGCTTGATCTCCTGCTAAAGACCAAAACCTCAGGAGCCAGGTTCGGCATGTTCTCGTGTCAGAAGATTGGTACCAGGCGCAGGGCTTGGCTCCATCCCTTGTTGGGCTTGGGGGCTGCTGTTTTGCACCCGTGGTTAGTAAGTCTCCTCAACTGGCAGACTGCACCCAACTGCTCTAGCCCTGTTGTTGTGCCCTAGCCTCCTACTGCAATAGGAACTAGAGAGGTAGACTTTGTGGAGATGGGAAGGGTACCTGGGTATGGGAGGAGACAGGAGAGAGCGGAAGGGAAGGGGCAGTAAAACAGATTAAGCCATGAAATGTATATGTACGCCAGGATGAATGCAACTATTATATATTGCAAACATATACTAATAATACTATAACAGAAGATTGTCCCTAAAGATGGAGCAATATGGTCAGATTTGCGGGATGTTCTGCAAGGGGAAGCAACAGGACTTGAGGCGTTGCATACACTGTGTGTAGTATGTTGGACAGAGGAGTGTCTGGCCAGATTCCTGTCTTATGTGTGGTGTCACTCCTGTAGGAAACAGGAAGAGGACTGCGTAAGAGGAGTTCTGGCTTGAAAACACTGGGTTTTGGTCATGCTAAACATGTTAAATGAACAACTAGATACAGAGGTTTAAAGTTCACAGAAGACTGGGATGTGGAATCTGTGTTTACACGGAGGTAACTGAAACACTGCTAGCAGGAGAGGTGGCTGGGGAGAGCGCGTAGGGTGGAAGGGAAGGGTGCTGGGAGAGTGTTCAGAGTAATTACTGAGAACACAGTGAACTCAACTGGAAGTAGCTGGTGTTTATTATTGCTGCCTCATGGGAAAGACTCCTTGAAGAAAAAGGTAATTCTTGAAACAAGGAATACATGACTATTATAGAAACCTAATAGAATGAAGAAAACAAAAGTACATACTGGAGCCAGAGGAGACTTCCACAGGACAGTCCTCCTTTGCCATTGCCCGATGGGCTCTGGACAATGTCCAGATTGAACCTGAAGGAGAAACTAGCGTATCTCAGTGGCTTATTGGCTCAGGGACATCAGCCTTTTCAGTATCTAGTTCATATCAATGAAAAGGATCGGGAATTTTGTTCCGTTTGCTGGCATATGCAATCAAACGTGTCTCAGTGTCACCCTGAGAACTGTTTGCCCAGCATATAGTGGCGGTGGGTCACCAGGTTAAAAACATCAGAAATGACATGGAATGAATGAACACTTTGCTAAATACCTAAAGTGAACATCAGGACAGGAGGTGGCTGAAAATAAAAGGCCATGCATGATTACACAGGAAGACAGACATTTCCCCAGCACGTTCAGAAAACGTGGTTTGACTAGTGATGAAATCAAAATCCCAGGGACTTGGTTACAAGGCTGAGAGAAGGTATCTAGGATGAGCTCATGACCTCCACTTTGACATTGCATGCCATAAAAAATGTATGGAGAAATCGTAGACAGAGTAATCCAGGAGAATCAGCAGATTCCAAAGACTCAATACACTGTGCTCAAAGGAAAGATCAACTGAGAAAACAGAAAACCCAAAATCGGCACCAGAACACAAGACTTGTCCAGACTTCCCTTGTGTTCCTCCCAGTCGTCTGTCTCCTACCAAGCAGAGGGATGCACAGGAGCGATGAGGGGCAAGAGAAGAGCACCGTGGACCTTGGCAAATGGAGACCATGCCCAAAGCAGCAGCACTCTGAAGAAACTTTTGATGCCCATTCTGGGTGACAGGGTGGGGCACAGTCAGCAACCCTGGTAACAACAGCAGCAACAATAATTTTGAAAACAACATTGGAAATGATTTGCAAAAAAGTATATACCCCAAAGAAGTTATTATAGATTGAGCATCCCTAATTCAAAACTCTTCAATCTGAAATACCCCCAAATCAGAAATCTTTTAAGCACCAACCCAATGTTGAGAGCTGAAAGTTGCATACCCTAAAGCTTAGTTTCATGCACAAAATTATTCAAAGTATTGTACAAATTACCTTTAGATTGTGTTTATAGCATGTATATAAAAAATGAATTTCATATTTAGAAAGTGCTCCCTCCCCAAGATACTTCATATGTATACAAAATATTCCAACATCCCAAAGGTCTAAAATCCAAAACACTGCTAGTCCCAAGCATTTTGGAAGAGGGATGCTCAAGCTATACTAGCACAATGACCTCGAGGGCAAGGTTGGTGAGAAGTGGCCAAGATCAGGGCCAAAGACCATTTCCCACATTGTAATGGCTAACAGGCAGGGAATCTGGCACCACCCCTAAATGGGCCCAGGACAAGTAAAGAAGGGAGAAAAGGGACATGATAAGAGTGAGACAGAGAACCAAGAAGAGGAAATTTATAGCCAGCAAAGAAGTAGGAGCCACACTTGAGGCCCAGGGGAGAGAGAAGCTGGGAAAGTAACCCAGGGGAGAGAGGCCGTGGGAAAATGACTGATGCGGAGTTGAGCAGAGGAGTCTTAAGAAGATTCTGAAAATTCCGCTCCTGTCCCCAACAAGCCCTGGTGACCTGCTGGACAGATGAAACCGACAGGGAACTTAGGACAAAGCCCAGCTCTTAAACGTGACACAACAACACAACACAACATGTTGGGCTTCGGCTGAATTTCTCATTTGTTGTTGGTATATGGGGTGGGGGTGGGGGCAGAGAAGGAAGAACAAGGCTTAGATTTGGGTTTGTTCCTATTAGAAACCAACATGTTGGTCGTTAATTTCATTTGGAGCTTGGAGGGATATTTTGATGACTCTCAATTTTGTCTTCCCTATCCTGATTTGAAAAGCCATTCTTTTTTGGCATATGCAGTAACATTAGCAGAAAGATTTAATTGGAGCAACTTTGATTCTTTAAAACAGGAGGAAATAATGCATGGGAATCAACACTGAAGTATCCGCCCCAGTCTGGGAATAAACTTTCTGAATATTTGTAAAACATAGTTCTGTAGATCAAAGAGGGGTTTAGGTCTTTCTGACTGTCCCAGCTCCTGCTTTTCTGGATAACTAGGTACCACATGCGTAGCTCCTAACACCATACCCTCACCCATACTTCCTGATTTCTCCACACTAGGCTTCCCAAAAGCAGCTCATCCACATCCTAAATTTTCTAGTTCTACTGAGCCTCTTGGCAGCAGTGGAATTTAGAAACTTCTGAATTCTATTATCTTTACAGACTAAGCTGAGAAAGCAACAGGTGTGATGAGAAAACAACTTTTCACTATTTTCCATCAATCTTTTTATAAGATGAAAAGCCTACACACAGATAAGTGTGACTGGATGGTTTGTGGGGTTGTGCGTGTGTTTTCAGTTAATTTTCTTTTCTTTCTTTTTAAAATCTTTAAAATCTCTTTAAAATTCTTTATGCAGAAACATTCTCAGGTGTTTTGGGGGAAAATATCATCTGAAAGTTGTGTGATTGTTAATTGTGATATATCATCTTGACTTGAGTAAGAACCACCTAGTGGATTAGTAAAGCTCTGGGTGTGTCTGTGGATGACTGACACACAGGCCATAAACTGAAGACAGAAGACCCGCCCCTAGATGGGGGTGGCACCAACCAATAAGCTTGTAGCCTGGAAAGAGTAAAAAGTGAAAGAAGAAGGAAGTCTACCTGTTTTTTCACAGGACTCTGGTTTTCCTCATTGCATTTGGACATTGGCCTGGCAGCGGAGACTCTTTGGCCTTCCAGCACAGACTCATACCAATGACTTTAGTGAGTTTAAAGGTCTTCCACTTTAGATAGCTACTGGATCCTCCAGCTCGCCGATGTACAGATGGCCATTTCGGATTTTTCTGCCTATGATTTTCCAAACAGCCTTTGGGACTCTTTCCTTTCTGATCCTATAAGCCTACCTAATAAATGTTTTGTACAATTGTACATATATTTTATATTAATTCTGTTCCTCTAGTGAGCAGTAGCTAATACAAATGTATCAGTGCATCCTTTCTAAGAGGGTGATCCTAAGCACACGGCACTTTTATGCATGTTCTGTGAGAATGACATGTACATCCTGCCTCCCAACCTTTGCATTCTGGATTGTTGAATGCTACCTTCCACTTGCTTTGCCCTATCTCTATAGTTCAGTTGGTTTTACTTGAAGGATTCTTATCTAGGGAGAAAAAAAGAAAGAAAAGAAAAACCCCTTAAATTTTACTTTAACTCCTGCAAGATAATAAATGCAATAACAAATTTTTAAAAATGGGAAAAGAACAAAAAGTCAATAATCATTGAACAACCCGGAGATTATTATTACGAGCATGTTGTATACTTCTTTCCAGCCACTTGTTCTGCATTTTATATGACGTATAAATGAGGTCTTTGAATATACATGGTTTACTATTTTGTTTATTTGCTTTTAATCACATTATGAATGATTTGGAAACATCATTCGTATGTGTGCATAATATTCTATCATGTGGAAAAGACATTTTAAAAATTTTACCCTGATATCATGATTCATAGGTAGAAGTTCCTCCTCTGATCTGGGTAGAGAAGATCAAACTGGACTAACATTCTATCTGGAAGATAAAAGAGGTCATTTTGAGAATCATGTGTGCATAAAATTTCCTGAGTTGAATTTAAACTTTCATAAAGCCATAATTACTTTCTATAAACTCAGCACTTGTTTTCTTCTTTAAAATTGAAATTGTTCCTTCTATTCTGCTTTTGAAATCTGTCAAATGCATGAGGGAGCTAGGGATTTGAACAGAATATTGAGATCCGGAGATATTACTATCATTATACTAGGATATATAAAAGGTTCCCTGAATTACAGGCAAACTAAGCCACCTTGAGCCATGTTTTCGTTTTCTGTAAGGAAAAGATTCCAGGGATAAAGACACTGGAGACCAGCACACATTTGCAGTGTCTTCCAGAGATGGATGGCGTCCCACAGTGCTGTGTACATGACAAATCCTTCCGGGGTGTGCACTCAGAAATAGTGTAGGAGGCCAGAATCAGAGGGACTTCATGGTGAATAGAGGAGAGGACAGAAGCAATGATGCAACAGACCCGAATTAGGAGGATTCTGGAGAGAGGAGAGAGTCAGCCTTGTGTCTAGAGAAGCCTGCAGAAATGGGCATCCATCCACACTGGATTAGTGGTGGGATGTCAGAATCCGTGGTCCTCATAGCTTAGTTGTTCTTCCAAGAAAACTGAGTGCCATACAGTTGTTCCTTGTCTTTTGTAGCTTTTGTTTTAACAGGATGCTACCAGTGGCTACTTTCGATTCCTTTTCATTGTTACCAAACATCCACCCCCGTTCTGGGTCTGAGCCCAGACAATCCACTTAACTGATCCTGAACTTCAGCTTCCTCTCTGTGAAATCCTGCACCAAGTCCGTCTTGACTTGGCATGTGATGATGTGTTACAGCGCACCGTAAAGTGCTATGTGGATGAGAGTGCTAACATGTCCCAGCAATTTTGCTGGCATAGTAAGATTTTATAGGCAAGTACATCTACAGATATGCTTCATTTCTGCCAACTCTAACATAGAACACAATGACAAAGAGGAATTCTTTTTAACTCCTCCGTCTTCTCCTGTGTGTGATTTACATTTGAAATTTGATAACAATAATTTTCACTTGCTTCTAAATTTACTGAAGTGGTCTCTTCATCTTCTCCAACTCACCTGTGATAATCTGACTGCTTTTGAGGTTTACTTTTTGATGGCAATTGCAGAGCCCCTTGGAAGGCCCTATGGCAATAGTTCCTGGAGGTGCAGAGAGATGAAGTTAGCTCTGTTTGTATTCTACCCCTGTGAGCTATGGCCCTCATCTTCCATTGTAGTGGCTCAGTCAGTGATGATCTGAAAACAATCTCCCAAACATGACTTTCAGTGACCAATGAGACAGGCTGGTGTTCAACGTGACAGGTGCCTCCCTTCTTCCATTTATCTTGCTCAATTTCCTGTGTCTGAAGACACATTTTAGTCAGTTTTTTCAGTACCTCTCATGATATAAATCCAAGAACCTCCAACAAACGTGCAATTGGCAATCTACCAGCAGAATCCCAGAATACAGTAACTAGTGACTCAAGGAATCCCGGCCTATTTCTTCATTAACAAATGCTGTTTTTCTGCCAGAAATGAATATTGTACAATCCATTTCCGTAATGGAGATTATTCATCCCATATACGTCTTCCCCCAACTATCACAAAATGTAGGTGCTTACATTTGTTTAATTTTTCACTAATGTTTCTTTGTGGTCCTCATCTTCAATTGTACTTTGCCTTCCTTAGTTTTTTGTTTTTGTTTTGTTTTGATACAGGGCTTATGTTGCCCAAGATGGTCTTGAATTTGTGAATCTTCCAAATAGCTGGGACTACAGCTGTGCGTCACCACACCCAGTTCACTTTACCTTTCTTGAACACATACTTCTTTGTTCGGCTGAAAAACAGGCCTGCTTCCTGTTAGTGGCCAAGAAATCCTTAAGTTCCTCCCTATGTGTCTGCTCTTCCCTTAGGTTTTGGCAACCACTTTGTGTTCAGGGACATTTGAAGTGCGTTTATTGATTGGACTGGTCTTTTGGCCTGTACTATTTGAATTATCTGATTACCTTGCTCTTATTTTGCATTTTTCCTTTTAATTTCCTAGGCTGCATAGTTGAATTAATAAGAGAGACATGTGTATAGGATACAACTGTGTTCTGTTGTTCAGGATCTCCCCATGTACTTGGCATATTGTGTGCATGATCTGTGCTCCAACGCCACAATTCTCCCATTGCCATTCTTCCCCAGGTGTGACCTGGAGAGGGCCAGGTCAGCATCACGACTCTCCTGTCCATGCTTCTATGGATCAGAGTCTCGGACTTCCCAGGCTTGGTGGCGTTCATCATATCCTGAGCCTTGGGGGCCTCCTCTGAATACTCCAAAGGTCCTCCACTCTGCTCTTGTGCTGTCTGTCTGACTCCAATTATTTTGGGGCATGTGTGTAGGGAACATTATCAGGCAATAGGGGGACACACCAGCCCATATGTACAAGCAGATAAAACTCAAAGATTCTTCAACAAAGGTTTTGTAAACCATTTTTTCGCAGATCCTGGGGATTTGTCAATCTCTTTCTCTATTTAAGAACGGACATTGTAGACATCTTGGGAGGCCCCTGGACTCTCCGCAGGGATCATCACTGGGGGTTCATGGACCTCCCAGAAAGAAAACTCATGTGAATGGTTACAAGTTTATTTTCATATGTAAAAATAAACATAGAAGATGTTCAGTGGCTTTCATCAGATTCTCAGTGGACTTAGATAACCCTGCCCCCAATTACACACCATTGTTCCAAAGACACTTTTCCATCCAATCCATAGATGGCCTTCTCATCATATGAACTAAGCCTGGAATACCAGCATAAAGTAAAAGCTAAGCTTGTCAATTTGTTTTAAGATAAAATCATTATTTAATATAATATGTTTTGTTTTAAATTTTGGATTTTTATATTTTATGTAAAATTTTATTTATATATAATTATAATTTTGAACCTGTATTTGTAAATATAGTCATAGATAGAAATAAAATAAACCAATCCAAAGTACTAAAAAGATTTATGTATACATGTACACATATACACACATAAAATGCAAATTATATATATATGCCTGCACACACATATTGTCTTAGTTAGGTTTTCTCTCATTGCTAAGACAAAATACCTGACACCCACAGTTAAGGAGGAGAGGTTTATTTAGCTCACAGTTTGTAGAGGTTTCAGTCCATAATTGGCTGGCTGCGAGGCAGGGTGGCTCAGCAGACAGCAGAAGTCAGTAAGGTAGGCAAGGGATGCAAGCAAGGGGTGGGAACCAGCTTCTTCCTGTATTTTATATTTTATCCAGGCTACCTGGCTTTAGGGTGGGCAGTACTCTCACCCTTAATCCTAATACCCTTAATCCTAGCATCACATCCGTGATCCCAGCAGAACCATGCCAAACCTATCAGTGGACTAATTTAGTAATCACACACTCTAGATCCAGCTACCTCTTACCACATGAGGCTTTGGGGGGACATCTAGACACAAACCATAACACATATATATGTATAAAATACAAATTATATATATATATATATATATATGCGCGCGCACACACACACACACACACACACACACACACACACACTGGTTGAATAACCTTTATCAAGAACACTTGGAGCCACTCTTGGTAGTATATGCTCATAATCTAGCACTTTGTAGGTTAAAGCAGGAAGATCTCAAGTTTGAGGCCAGCCTAAGCTATATAGGGAATTCTTCTCTCAAAACAAAACACAATAAAACAAAACACTTGGGACCAGAAATACTTCAGATTTCAGATTCTTTTAGATTTTGGAATGCTTACATTTACACAATGGGATACTTCATGGAGGGGACCCAAGTCTAAACATGAAATTCATTTATGTTTTCTATATACCTTATACACATAGTCTGAAGATAATTTTATACAATACTTTTAACAGTTTTGCACCTTCTACAAAGTGTGCGTACACTGAACCCTGCTCCGACCGTGATCTGTCAGATGAGGAAGTTTCAACTTGTGGTGTCAGGTTGGTGCTCACTGCCAAAGTTTGTGAGCATGGAATACAGGAAAACTTCGGCTTGTGAGCCTAATTTGTTCTGGAAACATGCTTGTAAACCAAATCACTCGTATATGAAAGTGGATTTCCCCATTAGAAATAATGAAAATGCAGATGATTTGCTCCACAAACCAAAAATATTTATATAAATTATTACAATACTATAATACAAAATAATAAAGAAAATACAAAATATAAAGAAAAACAAAAGGACAGTGATGGAGAACTTTTTAAAATGAGCATCCAAACTGCAAGCCAGATTCAATTATTTACTGCAAAGTGCCAACACAGCAATTAAACCTGAATACTGAGGGTTTAGGTTAGAAAAAAACAACTCATACATAACATCGTTTGTCTTGAAAGAGAAACAAATAACATGTGTGCCACAGGTTTGTCACCATTGGTGGAGGACGACTTTCACTATCCCTAACAGAATCACTGCTCTCTACTGGCTCAATGGAATCTTTTTCTTTTTGTGCAGCTTTAACAAGGAACCCGTCCAGTGACACTTGCTTTTACCTCCTTTTGAGGATTTTGCATAAATGTGACATTGCATAGTCATTAAACAGATTCGTCACGTACACTGCTACAGCCTTATTCAGGTGGCGTTTTTCTACAAAATTTTGCAGTTTCCCACGTACACATCTCCCTAATCTCATTTGAAGTGAGGGATTCCTCTGCCCCTTTCACCTCCTCTGCAGATGAGATCTCCTCTATAACCTCTCGCTGTTGGGAGATGATCACCCGCAATCCCAGAGAGACAAGAGAGGGAGAGAGAGTGGGGGAGGGAGCGGGGGAGAGAGAGAGAGGTAGAGAGAGAGAGAGAGAGGGGAAGGACCACTGATTCACTTGAGATCATGTGACGTTTGGAATCATGTAATACTCGTATTGCAAAACATCACTCATGTATCAAGTTAAAATTCATTAGAAATGCTTTCTTGTCTTGGAGAACACAAGCAGAAGAAATTACTCGCGATCCAAGGTTTTACTGCCCTTTGGATTTCAGGTTTTCAAATGGAGGACATTCAACCGTTTCTATAAAATAGAGTGAGGTCTGGTCCCCTGCTGCGCGTCCTGCTGTGACCTGTGTGTGCTGTGACTCCCAGGCTGGCCGTCTTGTTTCCTGCACCTCTGTCCGTGTTTGACGCTACCTTTGGGGAAGGCGGTTGTAAGCTCGCACGGAAATGGCTGTTTGTGTTGTTCTAGAGACTGTTTTCTAACATTCCAGACACAAAGTTTTGCTACTGTTTTTGAAAAGAAAAAAAAAAATTTCTTGTGACTTAACAGGAAAAAGCTAACATGATCTCTCCTCGGAGTACACCTTGAGCAGGTGGCTCCAGCATGGAAAACACACACTTTTTTCTGGTGTTTATGTGGGATTTAGTGTGCAGCTTTGGATGAAAAAAATGGAGACTATTTGAGTTAACTAACAACCAAATGTTGTTTAATGGATGTTCCTTTCAGAAAAACAGAGAAAAAATTGTGGTTTGTTTAAACAGCGTCCTTCGAGCCCCCGTTTGCTTTGCTGCGGGTTGTCCCTGTAAGCACAGATCTGCTGCCTGGAGATAGATGGCGCTGCATCTGGGGAAACGCTGGGGCCTAAAGTCAGGGAGATGGAGACTGGAAGACAGCGTCACAACCGACCGTGTGACTTCGTGGTTCTTCAACTCAGTCTCTTTGCCTCTAAGAGTGGAGATGAAAGTGACTATTATGTAGGATCGGTAAGAAAACAATAAGGGACAGTGGGGCATATGGTGGTGATTTCTATGAATTTCAGAAGTAGGTGCTCAAGAAAAATCCAACTGTTAAATGCCAACTGAATGGAAGAGGTTCAGGTCCCTCCTATAGCTTGTGACAGAGGAGAGCTGGAGGCTGTGGAAGAGACGGCTCTCTGGATTCTGCTTTCTGGTTGCTCCCCTCATTGCCTCTGTTTACCGTGTCCATTTGCTGTCTGTATTGATTCTCCAGAGTGATGTGTCTCAGTGGAGACAGATTTGAGAAATACATTAAAAAACCTCACCGAAGAGGCCAATTTTTTAGGCAAATGCATAATGAAGTTTCTGACTGTCTAGAATGATTTATCTCAGTGACTATTCATCAGACTTGTACACTATTTTTTTTCGTGTGTGTGTGAAATTGGAGATTTCAGCAAAAGATGTAAAACCTCTGGTTTTATGGATGCACAGAGAAAAATTTGATAGTGAACTAGCAATAAACGGTAGGGTCACAGAATTTATTGAAATGTGCAAGTTGGATAATAGTGCAGTCTCTATGGAGTCATCTTTATAAACTGGAGAATTAGGCAACTATATTTCTCCTTTTGTCCCTCTTCTGATTTTCTCTGTTAATTAAGCAGAGAGGTGAAATTGATTTGGCCTGTGATTGAATGTTCCTAAATGGAAAATACCCAGGGAGGTTCTGGCAATACTGTGACTCAGAATTAATCCAGTACAGTACAGTGGTCTGTTCTCTGTGTTTCCTGAAAAAATTTTAAATTTAATTGTTTATTTTGTAATACTTTTAGATTTACAAAAAATTGCACCATCAGGACAAAGAATTCCCATGTAACTTTCCCTTAACTTTTTCAAATGTTAACATCATACCTAACCATGCATGTTTATAAAAACTAAGAAATTCATGTTGCTATGATACAATTAACTACAGAATTCATTTCACCAGGTTTTCTACTAATGCCTTTTTTCTCTTTGGTACCACGATCCACTCTTGATCTTAGCCAAAAGGCCAAGAAATGATGGCACCGTGATCCAATCCAGGCTGTTCCATTATATTTGTTACGTCTCCTTGTTCTCCAGTCTTGTGGCAGTGTTTCGCTGTCTCCTTGTTTCCCAGGAATTTCGACAGTTTGAAAGAGTGCTGGTCAGGCACTTCACAGGATGTCCTTCAGTTTGGGTTTTTTCAGTGTTTTCTCATGGATACACTGGGGATACACTGGGGACAGATGTGTCCCTCTCACTGTGCTGTTAATGAACGCATGATACCAACATGCCATCACTGGTGACATTAACCTTGATGGCTTAATTATGGTCCTATCTGCCAAGTTTCTCACTCTGAAGCTACTATTTTCCCTTTTCTATACACTAGCTTTGACATACAGGTAACAAAGGCCTGAATTCAAGGAGGTGGGAATGAAGTGCCACTTCTTGGGAGAAAGAAAATCTTTTCTAAGAAAGATTAATCTCTTCTCCTCCATGAATTTATTGATTTACCTATTTATATCAGTATAGATTAATAGGTATTTGTTTTGAATTTAATCCAGTGTTATTTATTTTCTTGTTCAAATTGTTATAATTTGTTCTCATGTTCTTTCATGTGTCATTTTGACAAGTCCTACCTGTCTCCTTCCCTCCCTCCTACCCTCCTATCTTTCCTCTTTCCTTCTTTCCTTCCTTCCTTCTTTCTTTTCTACTTTCTTTTTATTGGGTGGAGGAGAGATATACTTCCTTAATTTCTGGGACTGTGAAATGTTTTGGCTCATCTTATAATTTTCCTCCTGTAACCCTGGAATCAGTCATTTCTTCAGGGAAGTACTGTGTTTCTTTGGCACAGATATTTTGGCCAGAAAGTCTGGATATTCCTCCTAGTTATGTCACAAATTGGCTGATCATTGGGACAAGTTTCTTAAATTTCCAAGTCTCAATGTCCACAGCTACAAAAAGTAGATGATCATAACCCCTGTATCATAGGTTTGTGCTGTGGAGTAACTCATGCACACTTGGATCAAATGCAAACTCTTGGATTTCAGTTCTCATTGCCTTCCTGCCTTTGCTGGCACAGACTATGTGAGGGACATCAAGGAGAGGAAAAAGAAATTCTACAAATTCCTGAAAGAAAATGCTGGAATAATTATTGCAGAAAGAATAGGCAAATTCCTATCTGAAATATGTATTTATTACTGTGAAAATATTGTCCATCTCTCCATGGAGGGGCCTCAGTGTGTTCAGGCTTGGCATTTGACTAGTAGATCCCCAAGGGAACGGTATCCTGTCAGGGACTCAAGGCTGGACTCCACTACGGAGAATTTGGGCTCTTGGCCTGGCAGGGGCACAAGCCAGTTGAGACCGAGTGACAGGAAATCCAAGTTTTTGAGCCCAGTTGTTTTTACCGTCACTTTTAGATGTCATTAGATTTGCTGAACCATAGAACTGAATGGAGATCTCTCTCCTGGGCCGTGGAGCTAGCAGGGAGGGTGGAAAAAAGGGTGTGTGGCGGAATATATAGAATATACAACACTGAAGCTTTCCCGGCCCTCCATCTAAAGAAAGTCTCTCACTCCTCACAGTGACTCTCTACTATGCATCTAGTTTGTTTCCGTCACAATACTCTTATAAACCAGAATTTGTCCTGTTTATTATTTCTTGCTTATTGCCTGCCTCCCTCACTAAAACATAATCTCTATGAGGGAGACTAACTGTCTGTCTCATTCATTTCTACATTCCCAGTATGTCAAATCATATCGAGCACCTAATAGGTCCTCAGTGAATATTAGCTGAATTCATGATTCATTGTAAGATATCTCCCAGCTCTTATGTTCCATCTTTCACTGTGTCAATAAGCATTCAGGAACTATAAAACAGTTCTTACGATGATAAATTTCATTTCAAGTCATCACATTGTCTGCATAGCTCAGTGGTTCTAGAAGACCATTATTTTCTGTCAGTCTAGGGAAACTTTTAATGAGACAGCCGGCTGTGGTTTAGAGCAACTATGCACTTTGGAGCCAGGCAGGGACCTCTCAGTAACTAGGACCCTGCAGGAGGCCATGAGGCATTGCTCAGATGTTTGGTGTCTATTTACATAGAATTCAGAAAAGGCACATGGATGCCACCTTTTGCCCCAGTGAGAATGGGCCTTTGTCATCCTGGAAAGGCCCTGGTCTGAGTCCTACGCAGCACTGGGAAATTCCTCGGCCAAACCCGAAGAAAGGGGCATATTGTTCTGCTGGAGCTGTGCCTGGGTTACCTCAACTCCTCGGTTCCCACGTCCACTTCACCCCAGTCAGTGTCTCGCGGACAGCAGCCAACCTGCGGCTCTCCGGCAGTCTGAAGTCCAGTTGGTAATTGATATCCCCGACCCCCAGGCTGGCTAGCAATTGAGGCCATTGTACGCAAGATTGAGCCGGCCAGAGAGTGCTGGCCAGGAGCCATTTGGTGGGGGCAGTATTCCTTTTGTGGTTTAAGTATAAAAGTGATGTGAAGAAAAAAAAATGGTATGATTTGTACAGATGGAGAGATAGCTCTGTTATAGTCCTCCTTGCCCACTGGTACTGGACTTTAAATTCTTTGAGTTGGCTGCTCCATGAGGACCAAATGACAGATGCAGGACAGTTGTGTGGGAGGCAATGAAAAAGGGCTCGAAGATATACAAAGTGTGACCAAAGACTGTGTACATAAAAAAATAAAATAAATATTACAGTGAAAGGCATTATCATTCTTGCCATTTTTTGAAGCAGTTCTGGAAGCCCTCTTTCATGAGTGGGTTTTTGTGGCTGCCTCGATGTGCTGAATTAATTAAAAATGTTTACAGCAATGTCCATCAGATAAAAACATTATAGTTTGTCTCCTCATCTACCTTATTCATCAGAGCTGGCACTGTATGACTCAGGCTCTTCCTCAAAGTCAAAATGACCATGAGAGGTGAGCTTTTTGGAGGGGGGTGCTGGGGATCAAACTCAGGGCCTTGCACTTGCTGGCCAAGCACCGTACCACTGAGCTGAATCCCCACCCCCTCTTTATTTATTTATTTTTGAACCAAGAAGATTTATTGGTACGTTTTAGATATACACATAACGATCACATTCATCGTAGTTAATTTGTACCTGTACTTGATATATCTTGTTTTTTCCCCCTTCCCCACCCCTCCCTTCAACTCTTCTCCTCCTCATTTGCAACAGCTTTATTTACATTTTTTCATTTTTTCCTCTTTTTCTTTTCTTTTTCCCTTCCTTCTTTTCCTCCTCTTCCCTCCCTAGTTCTCCTTCAAATTTGAATATTTTCTTTCTTTTTCATAATATCTCGTATACATTTTCGTCCTTATTTACACTAATGGTTTCTCATACCATTAGTACCATTCTCTCAATAATAAACAATTCAATATATACTAATGTGTCTGATTTATTTCACTTAAGAGTATGTTCTCAAGGTGCACCCATTTGTCTATAAATGTTTCAAGTTTATCCTTTTTGTGGCAGAGTAGTACTCCATTGTATGAAAAAATGCATCTTTGGGGGCTGGGGATTTAGCTCAGTGGTTACAGTGCTTGCCTTGCAAGCACAAGGGCCTGAGTTCGATCCCCGGCACCACAAAAAAAAAAAAAAAATGCATCTTCTTTATCCATTCATCGGTTGCTGAGCATTTGGGTTTTTTCTAAGACTTGGCTATTACAAACTGTGTTGCTATAAACATGGTTGTGCATATATCGCTGTGGTATGATGCTGTAATTCTTCTGGGAAGACACATTTGAATTGACTTGGGACTTCGAAGTAGCCACGGCAGTCAGTGCAACCAAAGCCACTCAGGAAAGAGGACTCCAGAACTGCTTCAGAAAGCGGCAAAAGCAACTGGATAAGAGTGTTCGAAGTAAGGGAAGTATTGTGAGGAAGGTTAATGGCAATGTGTCTTTTACTGTGATAATTGTTTAAAAAGTTAAACATTCACTGTATCTTTCAGTGAAACATTGTACTCATTGCTTATTAAATCCACCACATCCTGGCCTTCTCACTTTGCAGAGAGGCGACACTCATGGAACCCTCCTCTATGATCCAGCATGACCCAAGTTAGTCCTTTCTGCAACGTAATGCTACACTTCTCCTGACGAGCCAAAGCTCCTTACCCCTGAGACTGAGTGCTCACAGTAAGGAAAATTCCTGTCCTCTTTCTGCTCTTCCTGCTCTGTCTCCATCACCAAAAGGCTGAGACATGGGCCCAAGTAAAATTCTTTACTGAACAAGGAGGAAATTTTCAGACTGGCACTCAAGATAAGAAAGGCAACAGAACACGTTCCAGCTAATTTAGAACTTATTTGCTTCACACAAAGAGGCCCGGATATAGGCAAAGACGGTGGGATCCTGGCAGAGGCGTGTTTTTCAAGAAATGAAAAAAGCTTTTGCTTCAGGGTCACTGTCTCCCATGGCCCTGGGAAGGGCTATAGTAATATGTTTAAGGGTTTGGAGATTTTGTACAATCTGCAGAAGTAATATATTTTAATTACAAGAGATTAAGAATCACGATTTATTGCCACTGTATTTTTTCTCTGCCCGATTGCTGGGAAATTGATGTGGTCTTGGGCATCTGTGAGAAGGGAAGTTGTGCTGGAATTGCATTTAGTTTCAATGTAAAACGTAGGCGTGCTTACTGGCCCCACCATGCATAGTGACGAGCAGCCGTCCTGGAGGGAATGACCCTCAGGAATAGCCACCCTGCCTCTTGTGCTGACACTTGCAGGAGCATCTCACAAAGGAGCTTGGCCCAAGGTCACGGGGAGGTCTCCTGCGGACTCTCGCCGTAAGTATTTACACAGGAGGGAGGCAAGATGTGAGAAGTACAGTCAGACACCAGCCTGGAAAAATCTTCCAAATCTAGCAGGTCAGATAATAAAAGAAAGCAGATGATAATTTTCTGGAATATATAATGATTTCCCCCAAAATATCATGTGACGTGACCAACAATAAACTTTGAAGCGAAAGGAAATTTCCCAAACTTTCAATAATAGATAATTTCATTCTATCATGCTATAGATGAAGATGATATCATCCTAAATATCATCTTCATCTTTCCATTGGAAATGTTATAAAATCCTAAGACATGTAGCCAAAAACTGTGGACAAACTATGAAAGGGATGTGTTAAACAATGAGGACATCAAACTATTATTTATTGCATTTCGTGAAATGGGTCAGTTTTTAAAAATGCATAATTTGTTGAGATTTCTTTCTGCCTTCCAAATAAATGTTCACCTTTGCACTATTTTTTTATCTTCAATTTTGTATTTTTTGTCTAATGGGGGCCCCCAAGTTGTGGGCTTCATGCCCATGAGACACCACATTGCCTGAGGCCTAAGGACTTGACTTCCACAGCAGAACTTCTCTTTTCTTGTGTCCTCGCACAGTCACGCTCAACACTCCTGAGCCCCCGAAGTCTGATAAATCTGTCGCTTGCTCTGGGAAAGCCACCCTGCCGACTAGATAGATTTCATCCTCTACCCACAGACACAACTCCAGTGTTCACCTGCTGCTTCTGTGGGCTCCAGCCAGGTGAGCGCTGAGTGTCTCACAGGCACTGGAGGTGAAGATAAGCCAGGCAGGTACGCAAGGGGAAGACCGAAACCCTCCATTTGAAGGTCATTTCCAGTTATGGACTGTGGGCCCCATTGCCAGGCTATCTTTAAACACGTTGGCCAAGCACGCACATTTACTTTTCTTGAAGATTACAAAATATAGCTGGCACCAAGATACATCATGTATAGGTACAGAATAATTGTAATGAATGAGACCATTGTATGAAGAATGTACCAATACATGTTCTTGGTTTAAAATAAATAAAAAATATATATATAGCTGGTTGTGGTGATGCACACCAGTAATCCCAGCACTCTGGAAGGCTGAGGCAGGAGGACTGCCTGAGCAATCCATCAAATTAGTGAGACCCTGTCACAAAATAAAAAAAAAAAAATTTAAAAGGGCTGGGGAAAAAATTAAAAAATAAAAGGGCTGGGGATATAGTTCAGTGCAAAGGCTGTAGGTTCACTCCCTCATACCACAAAAATATTATAAAATGTAAAATCATAATAAGAAAATAATTTCTCTTTTTAGCAGGCCTAATGGCTCTGCCCTTAGAAGTAGAGCTCATTGTTTTTCTTAGAAGCATTGTTTCCTGCCAGGTTTGTTTCAGTGGAGGTTAGAGTAGTTCATGGCATCTCAGAGTGACTGCACCACTGAGATTGTGTCCAAGTTAAGGTAAAAGTAGTGATTAAATTCACGATGTAATACTGCTAATGGAAACCAGCATTATTTTGCAATTGGTAGAACTAAAGAAGCCATCACTAGCAATTCAACAAATTAAATCCTTTCAATTAATCTACTCAACAGATCTCAACTGAGTTCCAACTATATGCCAGGCACTGGTCTTTTCTGTGTTTCATTGTTCTTTCCTATATTTGTGCAGAACAAAAACTTAAAAAAAAATATCAGAAATGACACAGAGATCAGTGCAAACAAGAGAATGTTATTTCAGGGTTAGACAGCACTTTGTATTGTTGGTCTGTTTTAGGCTCTGAGTAACCACTTCACATCTAATATTTCACAAAGTCTAGTCTTCTCAATAGGTCTTTAAGTGCTATTGTTATTACGTAGGAAAATGAGTATGGCGGAACTGTAGGGAAGTTTCACAGCATCGCGTAGCTAGCAAAGGCAGGGCTGGAATTCCAGTGCATGTCTGACTGAAGATGCTGTTTATGCACCCAGGGCTCTACATACCTCCCAGCAGGAGGCCATTTTTGTGGGCACTGCCATCCCTGGGTTCTGCCACCAGAGGAAGGGACAATGAGATGTGGCCCAATCTGACACTGACTTTAAAGATGATGACTAGACTTACTCTTTTGTTATGATAATTTCACTTGTGCCTGCCAGGAACAATGAAAAAACTGGATTTTAAACAGCAGCTGAAGGGATCACAGAGTAAGCAAGAAAGCCAGAATTCGAGGAGCCAAGATCCTAAAAGCAAGGAACAGATACATGTGAAGTTTATGTTTGCCAGCACAATTCCCCTCGGGGCATTTGATGATGTGTGTCGCAGAGCAGAGAGAGCTGACAACTAGGACAAATAATACTGGAAGATAGGGCTGTTAAAGTAGCCAAGATTTCAAAAGCTAGGACCCCAAAGAACAAAGTGGCAGTAGAGGATTGGGCCTGGTTTCAGCACACACCAATAAATGTAAGATTAAAGAACGTTTTCCAACCTCTTCCCGGTTTGATTTATAAGGCTAGGTCACCTAAATAACAAAACTGAACATGATTTTTATAAGAAAAATATTAATTTCGGTATCTCTCATGAATTTAGGTCCTTAATAAACTGTCAGCAGCGAGAATCTAGTGATATATTAGGAAATACATTATAATAAAGGTGGGTTTATTCTAAGAATGCAAGTTTGTTTTAATACTTGAAGAACAAATGACACAATTCACTGTATAAATGGGAAAATGAGGGCAGACTATGTAATTATCTCAGTAAGTGCATTAAAATATGTCAGATAATTCACATTCATTCATGACAGAAACTCTTAAAAAAAGAAGTAGAACAAGCATCCTTAATCCAGTAAAAGTTATCTATGAAATCCTTATAGCAAATCTCGTATTTATGATGAGATATTGAACTCTCCCTTGAGATCAAGGATAAGATGTGGGTCTCTGCTATCACAATTTTTATTCAACACTCATCCAACACAATAAGGCAAGAAAGCAAGTGATATAAGGTTAGGAAGGAAGAAACAAACCTAACATTATTTGACAGTGACATGATAGATAATGTGTATAAATAATAATGGAACAAAATGTTTTATAATTAATAAGTTAATCTAGCAAGTTTTGCAGTTACAATCTCAGTATGCCAAAAGAAAATGTATTTCTATATACTAGAAAAAACAATTAGAATATGAAATTTAAATGCACATGACTTAGAATAGTATAACAGCAATATCTGGGAATAAATCTAATGAAAAATCTGAAAGTTTTACTTAACAATTATAAAATATTACTGAGATAGATTTTGAAAGACTCAGGTACATGGAGGTGATATATAATGCCCATGAGTTAAAAGACAAATTATTGGAAATTTGTCAAATTATTCCCAATTTCTCCATAAATTCAATGAAATTTCAGTCTAAATTCCAGCAGGTATTTCCATGGAAACTGACAGGCCAATTCTAAAATGTTCATGGACACAGAAGTTCTAAGAACAGTGAAGAAGAGCTAGAAGACTAAAATTGATGTTCTTTTACTTGCAAATTTCAAGACTGCCTCTAAAGCTATAGTAATTAAAAGTGGTAATTATTATTTTTATACTAATTAAAAATTACTATAACAATAGAAAAACCAAAAGAGCAAAATAGACCATGAACAGGCCCATATATATATGTTCTCCTGATATATGAGAAAATTCCTACTGTAATCTAGAATATCTTTCAATAAATCATGCTGTGGTAATCGGTTCTTGTTATGGTTTGTGTCTGTATGTCCTCCCAAAGCCTCATGTGGTTAGAGGTAGCTGGATCTAGAGTGGGAGTAAGGGTGTGACACTAAGATTAAGGGTATTAGGATTAAGGGTGGGAGTGCTCCCCACCCTAAAGACAGGTAGCCTCGATAAGCTATAAAATACGGGAAGAAGCTGGTTAGCTGTTTGCTTGCATCGCTTGCTTGTATTCCTTGCCTACCTTGCTGACTTCTGCCTGTCTGCCATGCCACCCTGCCTCAGACCCAGCTGACTGTGGAAACCTCTACAAACTGTGAGCCAAATAAACCTTTCTTCCCCTAACATTGGGTGTTGGGTATTTTGTCCCAGCAACGAGAGAAAAGTAACTAACACAGTTCTCTATATTGAAAGATCAATTCCAGGCAGGAATCACAGTTCTAAGTATGTTAGGGCAAAACAATAAGGATTCCAGGACAAAAATGAAAAAATAGTGTGATGCTGAGTGTGATCACTATTATGATTTGTCAACTTGTCTTCAGTAAGAACCACCTAGATTAGGAAGGCTCTGGGTATATGTGGATGATTGACATCCACATATTCTGGTAGGCCAGAAACTGAGGAGAGAAGACCCACCCTGGATGTGGGTGGCACCAACCAATAGGCTTGTAGCCTGCACAGAATAAAAAGGGAAAGACTGAGGGAGTCTTCCCTTTTTTTTTCTATGGAGGAGCTCCGACTTTTGCTATTGCTATTGGACATTTGTCTCCAGCTCCTTCAAGCTTCCAGCACAGACTCTCCAGCCTTCCAACACAGACCCTTCAGCTTTTGGGCCCTGCCTTGCACCACACTCTACAGTGAGCTCCATGACTTTGACCTTTGACTGGATTCTCCAGCTGTCCAGTGCACAGACAGCCATTTTGCATTCTTCCGTCCCCCATATGTAGGTGACCACCATAAGCCTATCTAGTAAATCCTTTATATAATTATATATATATTCTATTTCTCTAGTGAACTCTAACCTATTTCCTAAACAGGACTTGAAGTGTCAGTGAGACACCATTGAGAGAGTGCAAAGGCAAACCACGATGAAAATATTTGCATCCTGAGTGCACAGAACGCTTCCAAATCAGTAAGGAAAACATTATTGGTGTAATTTTTACAAAGACAACATACTCATCCTTAGACAGGCATTTCACAGATGCCCAATAAACATAAGGAGAGTTGACATGGAAAAGTGCAAATTTAAACCAGAATGGTATGCCCAGCCACTGGGACGGGTAAAATTAAAAAATGAAACAACACCCAGCATTGGGGAAGATATGGAAGAAGTCAGGTCTCACAAACTATCTAAAGGTGTAAATTGGGACAATTGCTTTAGCAATCTGCTTGGCAATATTACTAAAGGAAATTATGTCCATTTCATAAGTCTAAGAAATTATTCTACCAGTATAAATACAACAGAGGCAGGTATAAAACAACTGTTATAGTCATTACTCTTAAAAGTCTCAAGGGGGCAATAACCCAAAGAGTAAATCAAGAGTCAATCAATAAATTGTATTTTATTTTTGAAGTAGAATATTACATAACAGTGAAAACAATTTCTGCATTATGAACAACAATGTAATAACCTGAACAGATCTTTACAGACATCATTTTATGTAAAAAAGTGAGGCACAAAGGAAAATAGATGGAACTGGAGACCATCATGTTAAGTGAGATAAACTAGACTCAGAAAGACAAGTTTTACCTTATTTTTTGGTTGTCATTAATATGTAGAATCTAGAGGAAAAAACAGGACATGAAAATAGGCATGGGACTATTAGAGGAAAAGGAGGGGAAAAGGGGGATTAGAAAAATTAGTAGGGAGGGTATATGTGGTCCAAGCAGGTTACATGCATGAATGGAATTGTCACAAATGAAACCCATTAATTTATATAATTAATATGTCCTAATAATTTTTAAAGTTAGACACAGGATCCCATTTGCAATATCATTTATATGTTTGTAAATATGAAATAAACTTATGATGACAAGTGCGAGGACAGTGGCTACCCTTGCGGTGAGTGGCAGGGGAAGCAGGAAGGGCATTCTGGAAATTTGCAGGATGCTTGGTGTGCTAGCCAGGTGGCAATTATAGGGTGTGCATTTGTAAAAGTTTGTCCTTAGGTCTGTTCACTTAAGATATTTTCACTTTTGTGAATGGATTATGTAATGCATTAAAAAAAAAAGGTTTAAAAATCATTCGCTGAGGGCTTGCAGTGTTCCAGGATTTGTGCCAGGACTCATACACATAGAGGAACTCATCGGCTGGTGTCGAAATAGACAAACATACAATCTGCCTATTAAACATGGCAAGCGGACGTAGGAAAGGCACACGTGGGCGAAGCACGTGTGTTCTGGCGGACAGCAGAAGAAACTCCATTCTCAAATCTGAATGGAGCTGGACTTCGTGCACTTGAGAATCAGTGTGATCTTGTTCTGAACAGACTAGTAAAAAATCTAGAAGTCAACTGGCTTGGCTGTTTTAACAAGTTTGATGTCATGAAAAAGATGATGCCGGGGCTGGGGATTTAGCTCAGTGATTAGAGTGCTTGCCTTGCAAGCACAAGGCCCTGAGTTCGATCCCCGGCACCACCAAAAAAAAAAAAGATGATGCCCTTTTAATTATGGTGCCATCTTTGCCGATTTTTCTGAGAAGTAAAAGACTTAATATATGTAAAGTATTCAGAAGAGTTTGTGGGCAGAGCAGAACTTTGCTTTAATGCTCCAACTCAGTAATCTTCACAGGGCCCCGTTCTGACCAACGGCTCTGGCTCTTCACTCAAATTTCCAGTTAGGATTCAGTTTTTGCCCTTAATCGATCACTCTCCACTTAAGTCTGCTAGAAATCACCTCTGTGTCTCCATTCTGATATGCAGATTTTTAAGTTCTTTCCAGAATTCATCCCTTCCCATGTGCTTCTCCAGAAACTAGACCAATATCCAGTCATTGAAAAGATGGGTCCTTCCTTTCAGAGTTGTCCCCTGTCACTTAGGAAGACGAGAAACTAGGCAGGAGATAATTATTACTCACTCCAATGAACCCCGTAATTTTACATCTGTGTACAAGAGGCTGTTCAGAATAATAACACTCATGCAGTGGAGAAAAACTAAACTAATGAAGCCCAGTGAAGAGTCTAACATGAGTTCCCAAACACGGCTGTCTACTTGTTCTTCAAGCAGCGAAGTGGGCGTGGGGAGACAAGGCCAAGATTCTCAAGATTGCAGGGTTGAAAAGGGAGGCATCCTGGGGGCTAAGAGTGGTGGGTGGTCATGGCAGATACAAATCCCCCTTTAACCTCCGTGGCAATCCTTCCTTGCCTTCTGAAGGCTGGAAAACAGGTTGAAGAAATCATGGGTGATCCAAAGGAATCTGCTCGCTCTCTCCGCCACCAGAGAAGAGGAAACAGCCTCATTCAGGAGCACACTGGCCAGCGGGATGATGCTATCCTGACCACACTCACTGGGAAAGGCCGAGTGGGGACATTTCAACCTGCAACACTGCAGTACTCAAACCTCCAGAGGGCTGATAAGATGGAGCCAGGAGCAGACACTTAGAAACCACCCAGGAGAGGAATCCAGAAAGTGGAGGGGACAGACCCACGGTACACCATGGGGGTGAAGTAGAAAGGCCTGGGGGCTGGGTTTGGGAAGCTGTGGGAGCTTGAGGAGGGATAGAGACAAGAAGGAAGAGGTTCCAAAGATGTGCCAGAGGCAGTGGAGATCTATGACAGAAAGGAAAGTTTCTTTCCCTGGAGGAAAGAAGCCCAAAGGCAGACAGGGAGGCTGAGCAGGCTGCCAGCTACAGGCCTCCCCTCCTCCTCCCCACCTCCGTGGTTGTGTATGAAATGGAGATATATACACAAAGGACAGTCAGTGAAAAAGAGAAAATACCGAGATTCTTGGCACACTGATACATAATAAGCTTCATTGTGATACTGTGAAATATATATTTAGTTTTCCTCTTTCTTTCCTGGCATAGAGCTCCTAAAACCCAGGAATCTCCACACTTCTAAGAGTGTCTTTTGTATACTAATGCAGAGCCTGGTGGCCGGGGACCCCAGGTAGCTTTAGAATTGGGGCTGCTCACTGGAAAGACTAAGGTATGATTAGAAGATCGGGACTTTCAGTGCTACCCGAGACCTCCAGGGAAGGGAGAGGGAAGAAGAGCTGAAGTCTGGGTCGGTCAAAAGTGGCCAGTGATATCTTCACTCATGCTGTGTAAAGCAGCCTCCATGCAAAGTCAAAGGACCAAATTCTGGGGGCTTCGGACATGGACACTTCAAGCCCCATTCTCTGTGCCTCAGTTTCTACTTTTCTTTCATCTGGTTCTTCATTCACAGACTTTAAACTAGCTTTCATAATAAAGGTGTTAATGGAGGTAATGTGCTTCCCTGAGGTCTGGGAGCCACTCCAGCCAATTAATCAATCCAAGGATTGGTCACGGAAGACTGTAAGTTGTGGCCGGCTAGTCTGAAACCCAGGCTGCACCTGCACAGGTTGGAGTCTTCAACCTGTGGAGTCTGACCTGTTTCCAGATAGAAAATGTCAGACCTGAATTGAATTAGAGGGCACCACCTGATGTCTGCCACAGAGTTGCGTGACTACTCAGTGTATGTTCGGTGTATGGAGAAAACTCCCTACACATCTGCAGTAGAATCCGTGGACTGGATGTGAGAATAGGAAAAAAACACTTTTTATTTGGTTGGTTTTCACTGTACATCCTTTGTATCGATTGCGTACCCTTTAGTACATTGTTTATTGGGCTCTTTCCCCTCATTTCGAGAGTGTACACTTTTGGGGAGTAGACTCGCCAGGACAGGCTAACTAGGACAACCCTGAGAGCAAGACATAGAAGACGCACTTGGAATTCTTCACATTGCCTTGAAGACCACTGGCTCAAAAAGATGGTGACAAAATACACTCTTACAGGCCTCCAGTGAGCCAAATCTTTAATATACTCCTATTCTTCAAAAATCTTGGACAAGCCATGCATGTCGGCACATGCTTGTAACCTCAGCTACTTGGGTGGGGCTGCTGAGGCAGGAGGATTGCAAGTATGAGGCCAATTCGATCGAGTTAGCAAGAATCTGTCTCAAAATAAAAAACGTAAAAAGGACTGCAGATGTCGCTCAGGGATAGAGCACGTCTGTTGCCTTTCACGAATGAGGCCCTGTGTTTAATCCTCAGTACTATAAAAAAAAAAAATTGGACAGGTTTATCTCATTTTCCCAAATTCTCATCTAAACTTAGGGGGCCTCTTTCAATACCTGAGCAAAAAATTAAACTATTTCCTCTTGAATAAAATGTCTTTACTTTTCAATTTATGTTTGTGATATGGAAGGAACAAGAGACTAATCAGGATGGAGTCATCTCTACTAATAATCTAAACCCAATGAGGAGGCAAAGCACAGATTTGACTTTGGGGCGGGGTGGCTCTAAAAGAGGGCGGGAGATCTGTTTTCTTCACTTTTGGTGATTTGGTTTATTTCGTATGTATAACACCAAGCTCAGTATTCAGTCAAGTTTGTGTAAGAGTTTGGTTACATTTATTATTCCTATTATTAATGGATTTTAGCCAAAATGCCTAATAGAGTATAGATGGGCTGGTGTTTATAACGAGGACTTGGCCCTGGAGATTTGGGCTCTCACCCACGGGAACATGTTACTGTCATCTTGGGCATAATTGCTTTGTGTCTAAGTCCCTGCAAAATTGGCCTCATTGTTCCCTTCACACATTTATCTTTGTTAATACTTTGTCAACTAATGAATGACTCAGGCATTGAGAACTCCCTGGAACAAAACATTTTATGGTCTACCTATTACTCACCGCTAAACAATGAACTCAAGGCACATCACGGCCAAGTTTCGTGTGACACAATTTATGATCCTCTTGCTCTGAAACTGTATCACCTTTCTCCCTTTTGAAAACTCAGCTTCCTTGGAAATGTCCTTTGTTACTTAAGATAATTGCCGGAGCAGCAGAGACTGGCAACTGTGTATCACTCAAAGGGAGACAGCTTTGGCTTGAGGACCTTGAGAAAGTCAGTGCTCCTTCTTTCTAGTGTCAACCACAGTGTGCGTTCCCTCCTAGCCAAGTCAAAGAGATGCATAAACAAAATTCCTTTTGCTATCAGTCAGTCTTGTTTTATCACCTTAAATTTAGATGGTGAGTGAACTGGGGTCCCATAACTGTGTTGGGTTTTGAATCTAGTATTTGCCTATACTAGTGTTGGCACTGCCGTTGATTTTCTTGGTCACTCCAAGACACCCCCAGAGCTAATGCCAGTTTAAATGTCTCTTCTGCAGATGGCAAACAGTGGGGTGTTTGGACCCCAGCACGAAGTGGTTCCTTTCCTCTTTCAGGGGCCCACAAGCTTTCAGAGACGGGCTGTTAAATGTGGTCAGAGCCTAAAGCAGGTCTTGTGACTGTGACTACCCTTCACGGTGGTAAATCATTGTCCTTTAAGTCTAGCTCTTTAGGGAAACAGCCCAAAGTCATTTGGAGCAAATCTGATATGAAATAAGAAGGGCAGTCATGTTGGTGGTGAATACCTTATTCTGTTCAGAAATGAGGCAAAGAAATCAAGTAATAAAAGTGGCTTCTGTAAATGTTTAGGGCGGGCAAGACACACAGGCATCTACCAACAAGTGTATTATCAAGTGTATCATAAAAATCAAAGCTAACTGGTTAGAGGCGTGGCTGACCATGGCCAAGAGAACATCAGTTTTAGAGTCAAACTAACCTGGGTTTAAATCTTGACCATTAATTGTATGACCCTAGAGTAAGCACTTAAACTCGCTCAATCTGTTATTCTATCTTTAAAATGGTGAGCGCTAACTCCTGTCTCAAAAGTATTTTGACTATTAAATGAGATTGCGTGTATGTTTAGAGGCTCCGATATAGTGAATAAATTCAGAGGTACAGTAGACTTCCGGCGTTCACCGGTAGTGACTGTTACCACCAACCTCCAGCTCCCTGTCTGTGCGTTTGGTCTGACTTCAAAAAACAATTTCTAACTTGTGTCAGTCCCTCAGCCTCAATGTATCGCACTCACACAGGATTTAACACCTGTGCTATAATTTCCTGTATGTTTTCCAGTCTCCCGTGTTAGGCAGTGATCTCCCCGAGAACAGGAACTCGCCTGTTTACATTTCATCCCTCATATCTAAGTGCCTACATCTAGTATCTGAAAATCGATGTTTGAATAAATGAACGAAGACATCAGTGAAAAACTTGGGACAAGTCTATTCATTATCCATTTCTCTTTCTTGTCCCTGTTCCAGGTAAGTGCTCAGTGGGGCAGCTTTGCTGCACGTAGTCACTCGGTGCACTCAGTTTCTTCCATAGATTGCTCGCCTTTGCCCGGGGCAGAGCGGTGTAGCTAGATACCCACCCTTGGCACCTACGGCATGTTATTTGTTTTTCTTTTAAGATGAAAGATGTTAAGGTATGAGTTGCTTTTCCTAAAGTAAAACCTCATTATTCAGGTTTAATTGCAGTGTTGGCACTTTGCAATAAATAAGTGGGTTTGGGGCTGCAGTTTGGGCACTTGGCTCTAAAAGGTTCGCCATTCCCGCTCCTGGGCATTGACACTGTCTTCAGCTGAGTGCTGAATCCCTCTGCTGGCAGCCAGTGAGTCGGAGAGGGATCGTATGGAGAAGCAGGCGTGTGAATAAGCACCCAGCTTTGAACAGTTACACAGTATTTCTGCTCCTACTGATGGTCAGAATTTAATCACATGACCTGGCTAATTGCAAGGGAGGCTGGGAAATGCAGTCCAGTCATATGTCTTATGCCTGGTTGGTGTCTTGGTCTACATCCTGGGAAACCCCACTTCCCAGGTTTCCTTGCTTCTTGGTTTTCAGCAGGCTTAGCCAGTGAGTTTCATGATGGAAGACTGGAGAAAAGGAGCAGGATGTTTTTTTCCCTCTCTGCTTTAGCTGTGTTTCCTCCTGGCATTACTTCTTCCCAGACCATCCTGCCCTTCGTGGTCCTGAGTCTCTCAAGACAGCCCACTGTTGTTCTGGGCTCCTGGGCTATGCTAATACAGCATCGCCTTCTCTTTTTATCTCTTTCATCTGAGACATAAAGACAGTTTTCTGATGCTACTGATTTCTGGGCACCTCATTTCCCCACGTTTCCCTCCTCAGCTTTTCCATCCGCTGTGAAACGAGTTCCCCATGTTAAATCCTTCCCCTTGAACACCTGGCATGGTTTGTGTTTTTCTGATCGGACCCTGACTGAAACACACGAGAGGTGAGTAGACTTTCATGCGTAGTGGTCAATCTTGAGTACAATCCACCTCTCTGGCCAACAGATGGTCACTGTGCACTCTTCTCACACACAGGGCACAATTCCACTTCCTCAAGAGAGACAGTCTAAAGTATTACCCTACTTCTGAACTAGGCTCAAACTGAAGAACCACAAGCCCGACTCTCTCTGTTCAATAACCTATTTTTTAAAAAGTAAATTTACAGATACACCTTCACACACACACTCAACATACAATAGTGAAACTAGAACAAACAGGATGACCGCAACCAACACTCTCAAACAACGGGCAAGGGACAGTTGGGGAGCACAGAGCCATCACTGGGCCAGAACCCAGGAGATCGTATGGGGGCAGATACTGGGAAGACTCTTTATTCTGGCAGAAGAATGAGCTCAGCTTCAGAATCCTTCAAAAACAGTACTGATCAAAAACAGCACAGGAGTCCCTTTCACTGCTGCCCAGAGTTCTGGAAATGTCAGAAAAATGCTGACAATATCATAGCACCTCAAGTCTATGAAGGTGGTGACATAGATAGTGGAATGTGGATAGTGGCTCTTACAGAAACCCCTATCTGCTGGAGCCCGATTATCAGCTCCCATGACCATCAAGAGGTTGACATCTCCCTTGTTATCCTTTCCAAATCTTCTGCGAGAATATCTCTGAGGTGGAACTTCATGCTGAGAAGCTTCATGCAAAGGAGACTAGGAAATAAACACAAGGTGTGCCGATCAGGATTTTTCAAGGAGCAAACACCAATGTGGGCTTGGATATTAGGATATTTATGAAAAGTGTTTATGAAAGAGAAGAGAAGAGGCAGTACAGCCAGGCGGGGTGAGCCTCCACCCTACTGTGGATCAGATGCCTGCACAAGGTCCCAGGGCGGGAAGGACTGGATAGGACAAGGGCCTCAGGCTGCAGGCAGTTCTAGGAACATCTTGGCCAGGCTGCTGAGGATTCACACGCAACGCTGCCTGTACAGAATTCCCATGTTGTGCAGAGGGGCTGTCAGTGGGCTCCTCCTGTGCTTAGTTACTGGTCGTGGGTGGCATGGGCAAAATGTGGGTGTGGTGGCAGAGAAGCACAAGGGACAACCACAGCTGTCCACCAGCCAGGCTTCCTGCATCAGATTTTCTTTCCCTACACCACAGGTGCATCTGAGTGATACGCCGCTATGGCCACCCCTCAAGGGACAGATGGGTCTCTTGTTGATTCCAACAGTACCTAGCCCAGTACCCTACTGTGTGTTGCTTCAATCAGCCCTTCGCCACCAGTCCATCTGAAATGACTTGTGTAGCTACACCAAGAAATAGCCTTTTTATTCATGTTTTTGTCTTATTAGGACTTTTTAGTTTGGGGAGAAATCCATCAGCAATATTATGTGAAAATAAAACTATTTTAATTAAAATGCTTTAATCTGATTAAAGACAGCACAAAAGTTCAGCTTAAATACGTCTAGTGGGTAACCTTTCTACTCCCTGTAAAATTCTTAGAATACCAATACAAGTCAGCCTGCCTTGTTTTTTGTGTCTTGCTCTGATACCATGCCTTTATAAAAGAAGAACTTTCATAGACACATAAAAACACAATAATTAAAATAATAGCTAACACTTAGTATTTATTATGCATGAAGCAGTTCGCCAAGTGATTTACACACAGTTGTTGATTTAATCCCCCTAATAGGCGAAGGAGGGATCACGGTTTCATCCTCAGTGGAGAAACTGAGAATGGTCTGTGGCTCACCAAGTTCATGTCATATGGGAAGCAGAATTCAGAGGCCTGAAGCTTAGTGCTGTGTCTGTGCCCCGCTGCCCTGGCTGGCACTCGCTGCGCATTTTGTACAAGCTGACAGGCACAGTTTTGCCAGGCCCTTCCATCTGCCCCTGCCTCTGCCAAGTGGTTCTACAGAAAGACCTACCGCCCTTCATCTAAGTCCCTCATCTGAGCTCTAACTGCATCCTCACTTCTGTCTTTGAAGCCAGGGGAATTTCAGAATTCAGAAGTTTTAAAAATTTTGGAAGGTAATACAATTTATGTACCATATATAATGCACCCAGTGAGCTCTCAGACAACTCTCCAAAATCCATGTAATATTTATGCCAAGTAAGCTAGAGACAAAGAAATATTTATATCAGTGTGAATATTTATACCAAGTGGGATAAATGATCTTCTAGAGAGTAAGTAACTAAGCGGAGATGTGAGTTCTGGCTGTCTGAATCATAGTCGAGGTTGTAGGGTCCAGGTCCCTCCCTGTACTCAACCCTACTTCTAATATACAGTGGCCCCGTCTCTCTGTGATTAGCTACTGCTCTGCTCCAGGTACTATGGTGGGCATCACACATCCTGTCTCATAGAATCCCCTCAACTATCCAGGAAGCAGGATCGTCTCCACCTATCAGTGAAAGTAGCTCAGACTCAGAGATTATTTTCTAGAGGTCACAAGGCTAACATGTGGCAAGATCTGAACCAAGGTCTGGTGGGCTACAAAATGCCTCTTATGGTTTAGATCTACACTGTCTCCCAACAGTCTCATGTGCTCAGAGGTGGGGCTTTTGTCAGGCAATATACTTACTTATCAGTGGACTGATCCACTGATGGGTTCATGGCTATGTGTGTTGTTAGGAGATGGACCTGACTGTAACGGGTGGATCACTGGGGATGTGTTTTTGGAAGGTGTATCGTCCCACCACCATCACCCCAACCTCCTGCCTTTTCTCTCTGCGTCCTGGCTGCCATGAGATGAGTAGCTTTATCCCATCTTGCCTATCCACCAGGCTGTTTCTGCCTTGGTGCCAGCTGACCAGGGACGGAATACCCTCAACCCATGAGCCCAATTAAACAGCTCCTCTTTTAAATTTTGGGTGTCGAGTAGTGTGTCCAGCAACGAGAAAGTGACTGCTACAATGCCATACCAACTTAGTTTCAAAAGTGAAAGCCCAGTACCTTGAGCAGCTGATGAATTAGCAGCTCTTTCAGCGTTAACACACTCAGTCATGTGGGCTCTCAGGGCAGCTGGAGCTCCATGGCCATAATGTCCTTTGTCACTGAAATATGTCTTCATGTTCTCAGGCAATGCCTTTAGTTTACTCTCCCTGATGCAAAGAGCAATCTGAGGTCTGGCTGCAAGAACGTCAGAAGCATTTCTTTTTATCATCCTGTCCTTGTCCTCGTGGAAACAAGTCCCAATGAATCAAATGTGATAATCCCTTCACATCTGTCCCTAGAGCCTCAGGATGCTCACCACGGACACAGTTCTGTGCCTTCACCACATTTGCAACCTTTCTTGGGGTCTGCTGATAACAAGGCTAGTTGACAATTTTCTGTGGTTCTCCTTGGGCTGAGTTGAGGGTGCTCTTCAAGACCCGAGAGGGCTGATCCAGGTAAGCTCCACCACAGATCACCCTTAATTCTTGTTCTTTCACCATGTAATTGATGGCAGTGGTATGGCCTGGAGTTTTAGCGTAGTCTAAGTTTATATCACATACATATCTTGTGTAGTCTACCATGTAGTGGATGCTCATTATATACTAGACACTAGGACAAGCAGATAGAAAAATAAGCTCAGTTTCCCCTCCAGTCTTAGATATAGATTCTTAAAGGGTTATCAAACCCCCTTACAAGATGAAGAAATAAAGATTCAGAGAGACAAACTCTATAGTTAAAGTGCTCCAGAAATCCAAGATTCAAACTCCGGTCTGCGTGACACTGTCGCCCCTCTAGTGTACCTCTGAGGTACCTCTGAGCGTGACATCCATGACTCCAACAGTGACTGTTCTTGCCTACCACCTTCATGATTTGGGGCGTCACGATTCCCAACTCCATATATTATGCAACCTTTGCTCTCCAGATAGTCGGGACTTCCTCTGATTCCACCGAAAATTTGGTCTAATGACACTTAAAACACCCCAAACAGGTTGGCCAATCAAATCACATTTACTGGTGGGTAGACGGTTACTATATTCTGTTGTCATTAACTTTCCTCATCTCAAAAACATATGTGGGATTTAAATTGGTAATATTATGATCATATTGCAAATGAAGAAATTCATAACAACAGATAGGTGATGAGATACGTCCAAGCAAGTTTAGCGATTCATTTAACTACTCTCCTGAGTTATATTGTGCTTCTCACAAAACACAGGTTGAAGTCCTGACTCCCAGGGCCTGTGACTGTGATCTTGTTTAGAAATAGGGTCTTTATCAGTGCAATGAAGTTCAAAAGAGATCATTATGGTGGCCTTGGTCTGATGTGACGGTGTCCTTACCAAAAAAGGGGAAACTTGGACACAGAGGAAAACATCCATAGAGGAGAGAAAATACGAAGCCACACAGCAAAAGACGAACACAGTGATGACACAATGTGTGATCAGGGTGAGAACCAAGGAATGCCGAGGATGGCCACAAAGGCCAGAAACTGGAGGGGGCAAGAAAGGACTCTCCCTCAGAGCCACCGGAGAGAGAGGACCACCTTCCCCACACCTTAATCTCAGACTTTCAGCCCTCCAGCGTGGGAGACAACGAATTGCTATTTTTTTAAGCCAGCCAGGTTTTGGCACTTCGCTGCATGAGCCATAGGAAATGAATATGATCATGATTTAAGAGTGACCACAAGCTGCCTGGCAATAGTGTTGTTGATATTTAAACAATAATAACACAAATATTCATGGGTGGGATACATATGGTGCGGAAGAACAGGATTCCTCGGCATAGGGAACTTAAGTATTGACCTCATCTGGGGGTCAGGAAAGGTTTCCATGCGAAGAGGAGCTGAGAGTAAAAGGGTCCCGGGAGTTGGGGCAGGGGCATTGATGGGCATGGATGAATATGGTGCGGGTGGGGGGAGGAAAAGGTGGTGAAGTTGTACATTAAAGGGCAAAAAGAAGGGGAAATGAGCGGGGAGAGAGGAGGGAGCCAGAGGCCTGATTATGCTAATAACCATCAGCCTTCTGATTCCATGTCCTTTGTCCAGTTGTCACCTCCCACCCGATCCCAGCCCTGATGCTGTAGGACTTGTGAGGTGAAGAACCAGTCTCACCCAGCAGAGTCGGTAACTTGTTCCACACTGCCCGGTTTGCAGTTGACTACTTGTTGCCTCCAATACCCGCCTTGCCCAAGCCTCAGTCAGAGAGGTACCAGCAGGGAAGATTAATGCTTGCTTTGGGCTTGGCTGCCATTTACCCAAACTCAAGGGTCTTGAGAAGATCTCCTTAGTTATGATCTAATGGTCTGTAACTTCAGTTTATGGCTGTAAATGCCTTTTTTCAATTTCTTAGATTTCATGACTTTGAGCTCCTGGTACAACAGAAAAGGAAATGAGTTACCTTGCATCCAGGCTCAGGGCTTGGGCCCTGGGGTCACACACATCCGGGCTCACGTCTCAGCTCTATCTCTTTCACCTTGACCTTCACCTCAGATTATTTATGTTTCGAGTGGAGAGAAAAATAATACTGTGTGTCTCAAATTAGTCTTCGTGAGGATTAAGTAAAAACCCCTTGGCAGAGTACCTGGCCCTCCTTAAACACTCAGTTGTTGTTAAATAGTATTAATGTTATTATTATTTCTTCAACTCATTAAAGCCTGCAACAATGGAGGAACACTTTTTAGACTTTCAGGTGACTAAGTGCCTTCACATATCCTATGTAATCAAGACTAAGCACGGGTAAGTGATTAGTGGCTGTGCTGTTAATTAACTCTCTCCAAGTGAAAAGGGACCTGGGAGAACGACACTTAAGCAGCTGATTGCAACCGAATAAGCTCTATTCTGCAAAGGCCTGCACTGGGGCCCTCTGCCTTCCACTCGGAGGAACAGAAGTTAGCGAGCAGGAAGATCACCACTCCCCTCCTTTTTAATTAGGAAGCACTAAGAAGATGAAAACGCATAATAAGCCTCTGCAGTCGTTAAGTGTAATTCGAGTAATGTGTGCCTGGGGACTCTCTCCATCATTACTGCAAGACACAGAACACTGCAATTAGAAACTAGCATGTCAGAGTCTGGGCAGCAGCTGGCTTTACTTGGTTCTCAGCAACCTCACTCACTTGCTGTGGGACATTTTCAGGGCACTTAACCTTTACTGAGCCCCAGTTTCCTCCCTGGTAAATAGGACGACAATGAAACCTGCATCTACAAATGTAGACTGCAAGACTAACAGAGGGTGAGGTGACAAATGAGGGTACTGACCACCTTGTGTTGAGTTTAACACATCCAGAAATGAGGCAGAGCCTCAGGGGTATGATTTTGGGGAAACTCAAATATCCAGCATAGCTTCTTTCATGCACAAGATTATCGTTCAGAAGAAATGGGAAGGGGGCCTCAAGTAAATGGCCCCTTTCTTGGTTTCTGAATTGGAGATTGAACCCGAATTGAAGATTGAACAGGCAACGAGAGAGATGGGAAAGGAGGGCTGGAGGCGAGGAGAGTCTCAAGGTTCTTTGCTATTGTTTTGAGATTCCAGGGTGGGTTAAGCGGCTCACACTAAACGGGGCCATGTTGAACAAGGGTTAAGTGAAGAGGCTGCAGACTCCGACTGGATAGGTTCAGAGCTTGTCTCTGTTGTCACCAATTACATGATGTTGGGCAGGGTAAGTGATCCCATCTACTCATCTGTAAAATGGACGATAAAATAGCGCTTACCTTTTGGGTCGGTGGCACTTAGCCAGTGACTGCTGTGTGCAAGCATTTTAAAATAACAGCTATTCATCAACCTAAACTAACTTGCTAAGTCAGCGACTAAGTTTTCTTTTCCTAAACTAATTCGAGGTTAAGGCGACAGTTTATCATTCAGGTTTTAGGCCTGGTTGAAATTTCTCCACTTTGTAACTTTGACTGAGCCGTTTAGTTTTGGAACCTAAGGATCCCTGAAATAGAATCAGGTATACAAAAAACTTCAGGAAAAACACTAAATGTAGCAGAGAATCTAAAGCAAGAGCCTTCATTGTGTGCATCGAGAACTTAAACAAGACTTCGTGTTGCAATTATATAGTTAATATTTCTTACATTTAAGACTCACAGAAGCCATCAGAGAAATAATCACTCATTTTTAATGAAATTTTCTTCTTTTGCCATTCATCAGTTAGGTCCTCACTGCAGACTGCCTCAAAGCAAGGCAGGCAGAAAACCAAAATAAGAATTCCCTTGGCTTTTTTCCAAAATTCTGAGCCTTAAGGAAAGTGGAAGTGGTTCTTGAGTTACTGAGAATTGGAGGAGGGGTGGTAAAGGGCAGGTGGAGCCAAGGGAGACAATAACGGGTCCTGGAGGGGGCCTGTACTTGAACCTGAACTCTCCTTCTGGTTTGAGGAAGGTCAGTACCTTAGGGACGTTTGGGGGGACTATGCTTTTCTTAAACGACTTGGTGATCTTTATGAAACTTCTGGAGAATTTACAGCTTTGAACTATGAAAACTGGTGGGATTTATACAAGTTGACCAAAGTCTAAGATCAAGTACCTAGAAGTCTACCACTGCAAGTAGTCCCCGGCCTGCATCTTTCTCTAATTTGTTCTCATTTCTATTTTCTTGCTCAAATCAGTTGGTGACTTTTCACAAAAGGGAAACCCTCAGATGTGTCTAGGGAGACAGGAGGGGGTGCACTGTGGCTCTCTTCTTTTAACCGTAAGAGGCCAGTATCTGTAGATTGCGGGGGGGCAATTTGTATGCCTTCAGGGCTACACCCTGATATCAGTGCTTTACTTCTGAGATGAGTGGATAGCATGATGAATAAGACAGGACGGCAGCCTGGATTTATGCAACTTCAGGGAGGTAGATTTCGCTCTGCTCTGTGTGGGGCAAACGTTCTGTGCATACACAAGGGCGTGGGCGTGGGGATACCATGTGGGTACAGCTCCGGCCCATGGTACACAGAGGTAGCACTTACTAGATGGTAGGAGCTCATTGTTATTTTCAGAAATTCTGTGATCCATTGTAAAACAAGCCATTAAAAATTAAAGCAAATAAATATGTATTTAAATTATATTAATACAAAATAAACACTCAAAATCCATCAGTTGTATTATCTTATTATATTTGCCCACTACCTATGCTGTCAATATTATTTAGGTCTATTTGAACTATACAGCAAAACTAATATGTAATGGTGCACTACCTTACATCTCTCCCCAGTCCTGTGGTCAGTGAAATTTGTCATGGTGGAAGTATTTAAACACTACATAAATGAACAAAATCTGTAAAACCAGGAGACCTGTTAATCACCAGAGGACTTAGCAGACTTCAAGGTTTTGAAAGTCCAGAAGAGAAACCCAGATTATGAACTATGACTGAAGGATGAGTATTCAGGACTTGAAAATGGGATTCCCATGATCAGAATAGGGGCTGAAATGGTAACTGGCTGATGTGGATTGAACTGTGTCCTCCTTTCCAGATGTGTATGTTAAATCCCTAACCCCAGTGTGATAGTATTTGGAAATAAGGGAACATGACAAAAGTACCTAAGAATGTCTAGCTTTTTAAGAAAAGAGGTTTACTTAGCTTTTCACAGTTTTGGATGGTGAAAGTCCAAATGGTACGGCATAGGATCAGACAAGCACCCTCCCACATGACCACCACCACCACCACCATTTACCTGTATCAGCCCCAAGGGCAATCCAGGGAGCAATTGCAGGAGTGACCAATTACTTCTCAAATAGGAAGCACAGAAACCAAATAGGGCCCAGTTCAGGCTTTCGTAATAGCCCTCTCATATAAACTGACCAGGATCCCACAAGATATACCACAACCCTGTTATGGTTTGGATTCAACGCGCCCCAAAATGCTCCTTGTGTTGAAGACTTAGTTGCCAGGTGATGGGCTTTTGGGAAGTGGCTGGACCATGGTAAGCTCTAGCCTCATCAATGATGAGTTCATGCCTAAATGGGCTTATTGGGAGGTGGGACTTAATTGGATGATGCAGGGATGCAGGTCACTGAGGCCCTGGCTTTGAATGGTGTACCTTCTCTCCCTCTCCCTCCCCCATCTTCCTGGTTACCATGAGATGAACAACTTTTCTCTGCCATGCCCTTCCTTTGTGATGTTTCTGTCACAGACCTAAAAGCAATAGAGCCAGCCAACCATGGACTGGAACCTCTATCAGCCATAATGAAACTTCCCTCCTTTAAGCTGTTTATATCAGGTATTTTGTCACAGTTTGGAAAGCTAACAAACAATCCCTCCCTGGGTAACACCATCATGAACCTTAGGACTTCTTACTGGGCCCCACATCTTAAAGGTCCCCAGCCTCCCAGTACTGCCACCCAATCAATACCTAAGACTTCAATACCTAAACCTTTATGGAGACAGACAACACCTAAACTACGGCAGGAGATAATTAGTTTTAAATGAGATCATAAGAGTGGAGACTCCATGGCAGGAGCAGTGCCTAATAAGAAGAGGCTCCAGAGAGCTTTCTCACTCTTTCTCTCTCTAAAATGTGAGACTACAGAAAGAGAGAAGCCATCTGTAATGCATGAAGCAAGACCCTCACTAGAAACCAAATGCTGTAGGATCTAAGTCTTGTACTTCCCACCTCCAGAATGGTGAAAAATAAATGTCTGTTGTTTCAGCGACCTGGTCTACAGTATATTGTTACAGCAGTCTAAGCGGACTCTGGATGAGTCAAATGAAAATATCATGAGAAGAGAGACCAGGGCCTAGAGGGAGACTCCAGAGGCGAACATGGGGCCTGCCAATCAGGACGTCTGAACAAGGACACTGGCACCACATGAAGCCCCACAGAGGAGGGAATAGGCAACGAGGTATTTTTAGACTCCAGCCAGTGTCAGACAGAGTCCAATCAAGAGACAGAAGTAACTACAGTCACTTAAAGAGAGAAACTTTAACATCAAGAATTTTTCTCTAGATAAAAAGTCCCTGGCTGGTTAAGTGAGAAAAAAGGACAATTCTAAGGTTTCCAGGTGTCACAATTGCAGAAGTTGCAACGTCTTCCAGGGGTGGAGAAACAAGAAGAGACTGGAATATTTTTAAACTTAAAACTCAGAGAAGGAGTCCTTTGGAATTGAACTCAGATCCTTCAGGCAGGATGTGCTTGGTTGCAGCAGGGAGCTATCTCAGTAGGCGATGACTTTTGTTTGCAAATATTTGAAAAACTGGATTCAGCAGTTGCCACAGGACAGCGAAGCTAATGCCTAGACCAAGAAGCAAAACTGCTGAGGCTGCCATGAACCTGAAAGAAATAGGAAATAGAGAAGAAAGTTCCTTCTCCCATCCGTGGACCCCCGAATTTCCTCTGGGGCCCCCTGTTGGTAGCGCCTATCAGGACTCCAAGTGAAAACGTGATTTGCAGAGAGCTCAGGAAATCAGCACCCCTGGAAATGGTGTAAGGCGGCCCCTAGAAATAAGGGGTGATTAGGCCCAAATGCGGGCAGAAGCATGAACTTCGAGGACAGACAGCGCTTCACTTCTGCCAAATCTGAATTCGGAGAAGGCACAACCGCACCGTTGTCTTTGACCTCTAATGTCAGTTTAGGAAGAAAACGCGCAGCGTTTCCACTTGTCTCGGGGTTGCAAACTTAAGGAGTGGTGTTTGGGGGAGTGAAAGGATTCCAGAAGGAGACTAAAATACTGCAGATGTCTGAGAGAGAAGGATCTAAGAGCAAGCAAGAGCCTTGGTGAGCCCTTGTACCCTCAGCACTATTTAAGTGGCCCATTTAGAGTAGGTTTCTGTTAAGCTGTTTTACATTAGGCAGGAATTTACTCATTTCATGTACTGGGGACTTTTCAGTGTATTTTAAATTTCAGGCTCTTATTTCCAGCAGACTTCCTTTCCAAAAAGAGTTGAAAATTCCTTCTCGTTGCCTTGGCATCCAGTGATTATCAACAGAACCCAAGATGTCACCTTTTCTGATGAAAATACCTCCTAAGCAGAGAGATAAACCTCACATCCTCTTGGAAATTATCTTAGCAACTGAATCTCCACAGCTATAAGCGGCTCATCACTTCTTGGGGGCTGGGCAAGACTCATGGGTTAAATGCTAAAGGACGGAATGGTGAGGGAGACACCTTCCTTGCTTATAAGAGGTCATTATTTGGTAAAGGAGAAAGCAACACACCCAAGACGGTACTTGGGGAAGCAATAATTCTGTGTAGAGGTGGGTTAGGGGCTGGAAACCGTCAGAGAAAATGGAACATACATGGTAGCTTCTAGAGAACAATTAGGATTTTGGTAGGTAGAGGAGGGAGAATATTCCGGGCAAAGACAACTGCCAGGTATGAGAGAGGAGGAGTAAAGGGAGAGACTGGAGAGACATCTCTGAAGAGGAGGCCAGATCTGGAAAGCATCACAAATGTCCCCTCCAGGCATTTGACATTGATCCTCGAGGTGATGGGAAGCACTAAAGAAGTTACGTACACAGTAGCTGTGTCTTTGCCCAAGTCTCCCCCTATTCATTTGCCAAATTACACCTGAAAACAAAGTCATTTTATTGGTTGATTTCTTGACAGTAGAACAAAATCATGTTAGAAAAACTCCGAGTCCAGTCAAGCCCAGACCCCCCTTTCAAGCCGCACACCTTAGCTTCACTTCCTCTGTTTTGCAGGGGCTGCCTCTGTGCCTGGGATCGCTGGCAATGGCCCACACCATTTTGCCTCTGAGAGCCACACTTCCTGCTCCACATGGCTTACTGCACAAAAATAACTGCAAGGGCTTAGACACAAGAACTGCCGATAAGTAGAGAGCTCTGGGGCTGCCACTGATGGCGTCACAGATGCTAAGCTTCGGTGCACAGAGCAAGATTTCCACCTAGCCCACTCCTCTGTCTGTTTGAGTCATACTAATTAACTCTAGCTGTATAACAACTCGAAAGCAACAACCATGCATTGTGATCACTCATGCACCTGCAGGAGGACTGGGGCGGCTCTACTCCATGGGATTCTGGTACTACTTCCAGGACTGGTGTGTCAGCCGGGGCATGTTCATCTCACAGAGAGGGCAAAAGGGCAAGAGGGTGAGAAGAACACATGTGGACTTTAAAGGCCTAGGGCAGAAAGGACTCGCTATCATTTCCATTGGTACACTGTGTGAACTCCAAAAGGAAATCATGGTGAAAGGCAAACTTTACAGAGCATTTCGAAATGGAGGTGGGAGAATCCCTGAGGGGAACAGGACTTGGACATATATCAGGCTGCTGCCTGTGGAAATGAACTCCTGAACTGGGCCAGGGAATGTGAACTTTTGAACTTGGCTGAGTCTGCAGAAGCTGCTATCTTATTAATGAATGTTACTGCTGCTGCTGCTGGACAAATGGACTCTTTACCTATCGATAGCCTTAGCAATCAGTCATGTGTAGCCTAGTGATGTTTAACTAGTGATGGGTTCCTTTTCTGCACTAATCCCCCCCCTTTTTTTTTTACATAACTAACTTGTAGAATTATATTTTCATGTATGTTTGACTTCTCCTTTCCTATAACAACCTTGTAAAATCTGAGCTTCTTGGAAGGACTTACGTAGATGTACATCTTAGTCACTTCCTCATTACTGAGTTAAAATAATGGCACCCACAATTTAAAGGAGGATAAATTTATTTCGGCTCATGTTTTTAGTCCAGTTGGTAGGCTCCAAGGCAGGAAGTCATGGAGGAAGGGTCTGGCGGAGGACAGTGCTCACATTACAGTGACCAGGAAGCAGAGAGAGAAGGGAAGAGGAAACAGGAAGGGAGCTAACCCTTTCAAGTCACAACGCCAGTGACCCACCTTTTCCAGCCAGACCCTACCTTCTAACGGCAAGTTAGCTGTATCACTCCCATAATTCAATCACCTTGCAAAAGAGCTCATGAGGCACTTGGGAGACATTCTTGATTCATGTCATAACAGTATCTGAGTCTATGTTTCCCAAATTGCAATTCCCAAGACCTCAAATAAAGTTCATTTGCTTTTGCACTCTCTGAGTTTAGGTTGGTTAACTGTTACTAGCTAAAGTAAGTTTCATTGCCAAGTCCAAGTCACTCAGGAAAATATAAACTGCCTGCCTGGAGGCCATCAAGGGTGTAGATGCAGAGGGTGAGGAATTGGAGCTAATTACGTAATCTACAACATCCTTCTTGGTGCTTTCATTGTCTGGCTCTTCTGATTTTTTTTCTTCCTTCTTTGGTTGGGCCTCAACTGAGATGGAAATTCAAATTTCAAAATGGGGCTTGGAGGCTCTTGAAAGTGTGTGTACTGTGGTGGCTTTGTAACTGTATTTCCCAGAATTCTCTTCCATCTTCCATGGGTCCTAGGTGAGGGGCACTGACCATGAGAAAAATTTGTCCTAGGTTTGGAAAGGCAATGCAGGACCACCAGGCTCTGTTGCAGCTCATGACCTCTTCGGCATGGGGCAATGACCCACCTGTATCTTTTTCAGCTTTTGCTGGGTCTCCTTCATAAATTTCTCTGAATCTTGGCCAAGTTCTGCATAAACTGAAGGTGCCATCACTCATTTTCAGGGGTCGCAGTTTGCGACCACACATTGTGGTTCTGTTTTTCTGATCAAACCCTGATATCCCTGTAATTAGAATGGGCAATTTAAAATAGTTGGAAGGTAGAGTGTGGGTTGGCCCCATTTTTTATCTGTTCATTCATGTTTTTTGTTCATGTATCCATACATTGACTGCAGACCTACTATGTGGTAATCCACTTGCTCTGATTACAAATGTCAATATCACTTCTGTACAATAGCTGCCCTGGAGATGCCCACAATTTACTGACAACAATGCAATAAGAAAGGATTATAACACAATACAATACCTCCTGTCATAAGGAAACACACAGTGCCATATAGATATAGAGCTACAGACAAAGGTATACTTCATGTTGCATAGAAGAATTCATTTTCCTAAGAGGTATTAGATGAGCTGGAGTTTCAAGGACAAGTAGGGTTCACCAGTTGGACATGTCTTGGTTACTTTCTTGTTGGTGGGACAAAATACCCGACAGCCACAAGTTAAAGCTCACAGTTTGCAGAAGTTTCAGTCCATAACCAGCTGGCTCCAAGGCAGGGTGGCATGGCAGAGGGGCAGCACAGAGGAGAAACAGTCTGTGGCATGGTGGGCAGGAAGCAGCAAGTGGTAAGCAGCAGCAGGAAGCCTCATTCAGGATACAAACCTTTTGGGTGGCATCACCCATACCCAGGGTGAGGATTCCTGTTATCCATACCAAGAACTATGATAAACCAATCTGTGGACTAACCTAGTTCGGCACACACTTAATTGCAGTACCACACACCCTCGATCCAACCGTCTCCTAAAAGTCCCACCTACAAGTGCACAAGGCTTTGGGGGGACATCCAGATACAAGCCGTAACAGACTGGATGGGGAAATTCTTTAGGAACAGCTGTCTTCATACTGTGATGGAAACTACTACTGATGTGTTTTTAAATGTTTGCGTAATAGCAAAAAAAAAAATGTTGACACACTTCCTTGCAAAAGCCCTTATTCAATCCATGACTTTCAACGTCTTTGAAGAATGTTTCTGATAACACCATCAAGTGTCTTATACATTCCATTGTGAAAAATCAGTTCCTTTCTCTGTAATCCCCTACTTAGCAATCCTGTGTCCTGTGGGAACAGAAAGAAATGTCAGGTAGTGAAGCCACAATGGAGTCAGCACCCCAGATCCGGTGAGACTGGATTGGAGAAACGTAACTGGGGATCCTGATCCGGGAATTCGTCTGGCCACTAGTGTGGAATAGTAGCTACTATTTAGCTTATGCTGCCTACAGATTTAAGTAGGAGAACGTCCATCAGAAAGCATTACTATCCCACTGTGACAGGACATAATTTCTAGTAGGGAACCCAAACTTTGATCTTCCTGCAGTTGGTCATAAATCATGTTCTCTCTCTGCTATTTAGTAGTTCCTGTCTACTTCCATATTTTCCTCCCACACCCCTACAGCTGCCCTCCGTATGGGACACAATCATCGTGCTGCAGAGACTGCCCCCACGGATACAAGCCTCAGGATGGTCTGAGTCCCTTCACGGCAGCAGACCAACCCCTGCAGACAGACCCACGAATCTGTTTTGGCTTTTGTTCCCATCTTTCACTGTCTACCTCCTGTTAGCAGTGAAATTTGGATAATTTAACACCTCAGCTTTCTTATATTAAGATATAATATTGGGGTAACAATTGGCTCAGATCATTCAGTTGTAGGGAGGATGATGTAAGTTAATACATCTAAAGTATTTAGCAGAAGGTCTGGCTTATCTGATGAATCCTCTAGAAATATTAGTAATTACTACCATGGCTATCTTCATCATCATCTCTTTTTGTCCTCTGGTTTACCATGTTCTTGTTAGTGGGACAAAATGGTTTTTGCCTAGCACAATGAAGTAGCAATGATCAAAGCAGTGGATAGCTAGCATAAAGACATGGAAGAATATAACTCTGGAAGTCTTGAAATACAGTCTGTCTAGTGAGACAAAGTGCTAATTAACTTTAGAGAACAGATTGTGATGTCCTTTGAGCTTCCATTGGAAGCACTGATTGTGTTGGTTTAAATGGTGTCTGGTCTTATCTCTGGCACTCTCTCCAAGATGCATTGTACTGGTAGAAGTTCCTAGAGACCAAATATTCAGAGACCATAAAATATTATGGCATCAATAATGGCTCTAACCCAGAAGGAAACAATCAATGTGAAACCCAGTATTAAATCAGAGCTGTGTAACTGAAGGTGAGGAGAAAAAGAATCTGTAAATTGTGTCAAAATAATAGGTTTAACCAAGAGAGAAACCACACGACAAGCAAGATTATAGTGGTGCAGAGGTTGAACTGGGTAAAAAGGGAGGGGAGGGGATCAAAAACAGAGCGCTTCTGTGACAAAGAAGCAACACATTTGATGGTGTGGGCAGGGGAAGAAGCCGAGGACGCAGTGTGAAGTGTTTAAGTAAGAGCTGAAATTTTCAAAGTCATTTGTGGGCATGTAAAAGAAGGAGGCCATGGATTTCCTCGAACTCAAACTGGGAAGAATGTGAAACCAAGTTCAGGCAGACAGGGAAAGACATAGATGAAATGAAATTGGCAGCAACACCAGATCCAGAGGGAGGTTTAAAAGTGAAATGTGTGGAGGAAAATTAGCATAGAAAGCCAGGTCTGCAATACTAAAGGCTAAGGTACTTTGGAGACGAAGGAAAGTGGTCTTAAGAATTCATGGAAGAAATAGTGTATGGGAGAGAAAGATTTCTTTAAAAAGAAAAATCATGGAAAGATCTCCCTAAAAATAATGGCCCCATTCCACAATATTTATTGAGTGCCTATCATGGGCCATATGTGGAAGTCTGTGCTGCTGTTAGAGAGATTAAAAAGCGTGACACCCACCACCATAATCATGATTGTAGACCTCAGAGGTTGGCCATATCTAGGGAGGCACAGCCCAAAGTGTCTACCTTTCTATTGGTTTTACAGATGGTATCTTATTTGATGCTCATCACAGCCCTGTGGGTAGAGAGGGCAGATATTATTATTTTAATTTCACACACCAGGAAGTGCAAGCTCAAGGCAATGAATTGATGGCCCATTTAGCACAGAGGCCAAATGCACAGTAGGATTGGAGACTGACTCCCCACTCCTGATCCCAAATGGGTCCACGCTGCTGCCTTGTAACACGTTACCATTTGTGTTGATTAAACCCAGGGCATTTCCTGTGATACTTATAAATCTCTGTTTCTATTTTTTACTCATAGAATATCATTCTTTTAAGAAGCCTGAGGCATTTTATGCATTTCAAATTCTGATTCATTCAGCCCTCCTTGGGAGACGTAAAATGACACCCAAGTGGTAGGTGCTGAATGGAAAAACAGAAATACAACAATTTATATTTCCTTATGTAAAAAAAAAAGCCTCTGATGTCCTGGCAGGAAAGTAAATGTGAGTTAGTAATGAAATGAGGTTAGAAATAAAGAGACAGTTCTAAGGAAAACCTGGAGTCTTTGTAGTCAAAACCATTTGCTCAAAGGGTATGAAGGCCACAAACAGGAACAAGAGGCCGGACCACGCAGAGCACTCAGGTAAACAGGATCATAGGAATCAGTTTTCACAATATGGACAGTTTTGTCCTCTGTTATTACATGTTTCTTGCCACAGGTTGCAAACTAACTGATTCAGGTTGTCAGCAGCTCATTTTTTTCAGAGTTCTTTGGTTATAAATCTTGCTTTCCTAAATAAAAGTGTTCATATTCACAGATTTAGTCTGTACTAGATGAACGAGACCTTTCTCAGAAAAGGAATAACATGAATCTGAATGTAAAATTCCTTGATCTTCTAAAAATTTCATGTTTATGGCTGACTTTACTTACCCACAGGATCAGCAGCTATGTAGTTGCTGCTTCTTTTCCTCTCTTCCTAGATGGACCATCTTTTCTTTTATAGGGGAGCCCTGCTTCCATGATTTCTGCCTTCTCCTGTGTGTGTGTGTGTGTGTGTGTGTGTGTGTGTGTGTGAAGTGGGATCTCCATTGTCACTCCCTTGGATCTATTCTCTACAATATCACCAGGGATAACATTTAAAATGTAGCCCTGAGCATTTCAATTCTTTTCCAAAAGTATCTCCATGACTTCTGGTTGTCCTTAAGTCTCTTAATTTGGTGCACAACTCACATTTCAAGCGCTCCGTGCTCCGCGGCCTTAGGCGGCCAGGGCTGGGCAGTGAGGTGCTCGAGGGCGAGGGGTTCTCCCTGCTGCACAGCTCCTGGGGGCATCTTCGCACTGCCTTTCCTGTGTCGGAACAGCCTGGGGGTATTCCAGGTGTCTCTGGTCTCCCTGGCTCCAGCACCCAGGACAGAGCTTGGCCCACAGAAGGTGCTTGATACATGTTTAAGTGAAGGGCAATTGGTGCCAGTAGCAGTGAGGGCAAAAGAAAGCAATTTAGCTGAGCTCCTACTTTCAATTTTCAGTGGAGATGTGAACACAAAAGAGTTTGCCAATTCGCCTTCAGAATGACAGGAGGTTTCATATGGTGGGACCAAAAGAACAAAAATCCTTTGGCTAACTTTATTTCCAGAAAGTTTTCCCAATTTTTAAGCATCTCTGTGACTCTGGATTCCATCCAGACCCCAACATGGTGCTGTCAGGACAGGGAGAGAGAGAGAGAAAGAGAGAGAAAGAGACAGAGAGAGAGATTTTAGTGGTGGGCTGGTCCCAGAGCAGAAGGAATTATAGAAATGTGACCACAGTTTCTTTGAGGAAAATGTTAGAGCTTTGAGCACTTCTGTAATAAGCTTACAAAGGAAGGGCATGAACATGTAATTGCTTTAGGCCTCAATGGGGTCATACTTGAAGGTGCAGAGCCACGTGGCAAAGCCACACCGACTTTACCTTCTTATCCTCTGTGTGGAAAGACATGGTCCTGCAGGGACAACTCCATAGCCCCACAACTAGAAGAGACAGGGCAAAAAGAAAGAGAGAGGATCCAGAAGGGTCCAGAGCCCTGAGAAATAAAATACAGTCTGTGGCTGAGAGGGCTGTGGCCACACTGACAGTATATGCATAACAGAGTGATTATAAATAACTGCCCTTTGCCTGGTGTGGATAATTGCTAGACAAAGATGCAGAACTCAGCACTGCTAGAAACAGTGCCACCTAGACGAGTAGTCTGAACCTCACTTAGGAGGCACTCAGACTCTTGAAAGAGGCAAGTAACAGGATCATCTCTCAGCTATGTCCTTCCCCAAGCCATTGCCAGCTTCCGTTCTGCCTGGCTTGGGGCCAGAGCTCTGGAAGTCCCTGCTAGTCACTCTGGAACTTTCCATGCAGACAAATGGTTCTTTCTAAGCCTGGAAGGGTCTAAAGGGAACAAGAGCTTTGGCTTATAGCATTGTCCAGGGCTATAGAACTCCCAACAGCCATTTATATTCACCATCTCCAGTTTTAGAGGGAAAATCCATCTATTCTCATCCGTAGGAAATACACTGAAGTTTTTCTTGGAGAACAGGGCAATTCTACATGCCTTTACCCACTAGTCAGCATCCTCTGAAGATAGGAAGGATGGAGTTTAGTGAAACAAATGGTGCCTAACATGTTTTACCTCCCTTCCCCAGATAATGTGTTATGTTTACAGAGTTGAACTAGGGACATGGGTAAGTAGAAGGTGAGTAAAAACCTTGCTGTCAACCAACAGACTCATGGCTAGAGCACCCCTTCAAGTAAGAAGCAAATCTGGCTATGGGCAAGGGAAGAAGAGAAAGAGAAAATGCTGGCCAATCTGTATGGTGAATGCTGCAGAGCTCCCCAGGAGTAAGGCTCTCCTTCCCCAACTGCTGGAGTGTTTCCTGCTGACTGTGCACAGCTAAAGGCTGCCAGGGAATTGGCCTCTCACTGGGAAAGCTGCCTCACCCAAGGGCACACCCCCGCCTGGGGCGGTGCGCATCCAGTAACTGGCCAGCCCCACTTCAATTCAGGACAACCCCGAGGGTAGTCTCAGGTCCAGAGCAGCCCTGGGAGTCTGAGCGCCGCACCTCGCCTCCTGCCTCTACCCACTGCCACTCCCAACCCTTTGGTCTTCAGTGCTGGAAAAGGGAGGGCACCTTTGCTTCAGCTGAGCCCAAGGTGAAGTAGTTGGTTTGAGAGAAGGATCCATGATACAAGAAGAATAGCCATCTTCAACTGGGCCTGGCAGCACACACCTGTAATTCTAGCAAGTTGAGCCCACCCGGGGCAAGTCAGTGATTTGGCAAGACCGTGTGTCAAAAATTTTTTTTTTAATTTTTTTTTTATAGGCTGGGAATGTAGCTCAATGTGAAGGCCCTGAATTAAATCCCAAGTACCACAAAAGAAAAGAAGGAAGAAAGGAAAAAGAAAGAGAGAAAGCCATCTTCAAGTATTACAATTAGCTTCATAGAGAAAGATGTTTCTAGGAACTTAGCCTGATTGAGAGGACAGTATATTTAGATCTTGCAGATCCCGCGGACATCCCGTAGCACAAAGCATGACATGTGAGATGTCTTTTCTAGGTAACAGCCACATGGAGCTGAATTCACATACCTTAGAAGTACATATAGTGTGATCCCAGTGTGATTTAGATTCACACGCATGAACATGTCAGCCTCGGTAGACTGTGAGCCCCTTGGGAGAAGGGACTGTGCCCTGTTTATGTTTACATCCTCTGTCTGGGCTCAGGGTCTGGCACATGCAGGAGTTTGAACGGAACTTGAAGAAGCTCTTTACTTCTTGTCCATTCCTGACATCACTGATCTTCCCATAACCTGCCTTTGACTACCCAAACCTTCTCAATACCAAAGACCATTCTCACACTCCACGAAGTCACCGTCGATCATTCATTATTTTATTAACCACCTTTTGGGCATCTCATCTGTGTTATGCACACCACAATTCAGTCTTTGTCCTCACGGAATTTACTCTCTAGAGGAGACTATAAATGAAGCATTGTACTTGTTGCCATGAAGTGATAGTCGTGGGATCTCTCTGAAAGTCTCCACGTTGTGCAAGGAGAGCGTGCCAGAGGCGGCTCAAGAGAATCGGGAGTTCAGTGAAATCTTCTCGTAGGAAACGGTATTTCAGCTGAAGGCTGAGTAGCATCCGCCTGGAGTAAGGGGCAGAGGGAGAAGGGCTCCTAAACACGTGTGCACTTTGTGGATCTAGGTGTGTCATGGTCCTGGTGAACCTTTTAGAGACGAGCGCCCAAATCACAACCCCAAACTCATTTATTGCAAAGTGCCAACACTGCCATTAAACCAGAATACCGGGTTTTTGTTTAGAAAAAACAGCTCGTACCTTAACATCTTTTGTCTTCAACGAAAAACATAATAACACATGAGCCATAGGTTTGGCGCCACTGACTCTAGGGCACAGGGATGCAGGAGAGGTGGCGTCTGGGTTCACCGTGCTGGGAAAGGGGGCACCATGCTAAGGATGTGGGATTTTATTCTGAGGGAAGAGGTGAGTCATTAAAACCATTTCCTGAAAGGTTTGAAAAGACATGATCAGGGACAGATTTTTTTTTTTTAAGTATTGCTTTGCCTTTTGCACTGGACCAAGAAGAGATTTGGGCGACTAATTATCAGTCGGCTACGGTGTCCTAAGATGGCAGTAGCTTGGGATTTAGAGATACAGTATTCAGAAGCACATTATTGGAGACTTGGAGCCTTATTGGATCCGGAGAGGAAACATTTTAAGGTGGACATAGCATGTCCCAGCTAGAACCATTTCCTACCAAATAATTGTGTACTTAGAATCTGGAGCTCCTCGTGGTTGTAGAAGTGGGATTATTTACCACCATAATCACAAGTACACATTTTTTTCACTTGAAGAGTGTTCTTTACAACTGAATGACAGACTTTAGCTTAAGAGTGTCGACAGAGCTTGAACTCATACAGAGGAGGAACGATGATCAGAATAGCAAGTTGGGCACAAGAGCGTTACTGTGCTGGCTTTGTGTTCTCCTGAGGTGTGCACCTGGCTACGGAGCTATGTTTCAGCTGTGTGAAGAGGGCACCAGCTCCTTCTCATAATGCTGCCGAGCGTCGCGGAAATCCGGTGGAGAACGGCAAGCTTTCAGTCCTAATTTTTCATTTTTGTATTCAAGACATGATTCCGCTCTTGTCTCTCTGCATTGTCATGTATAATTATGAAATTCAAGGGAGGGAGAGCAAGAACGAAATTCTACTTCGTGTCATCGCAAATCATAACCTTTGCCACCCAAATAATACTACTTCCCCAGAAAGTGTTATAAGCTGCCTTAAAAGTTGTCACTCTTTTGCTCTTGCAGCTGTGGCAAGAGGAGCCACGTGGACAAGATAAGTCTGAGCAGGTTGACCGCAGCTTTGTATTCCAGACACTCAGCAGGGATGTCACAGACCGTGCAATACCTACATTCATTCAGCAAGTGTTTATTGAACAAGCTGTGCACATGTGAAAATTTATGAGCCAGTATATAGCATGTATGAGTGGAGCCTCTAAAAGAAATAATGAATGAGAACAACAGAAACACAGCTGGGCCAGCTAGGAAAAGGA
>PVJO010003466.1:0-29395 GCA_004026905.1 Hystrix cristata
TTTTTTTTTTAATCTACGTCTACTCTGAAATCACTAAGCAGGTCTTTCATTATAATTGCCATCTCTTTTTTAACTTGGGCAATTATTTCTAGTCTGATCTCTATAGCCTCCTCTGTCTGTTTTTTAACTTCTGCTTCTATTATTCCTGAAAGTTTGGTTGGGTGTCTTCTGATTGCCTCTATTATATTGCTCTCTGGGTTTGTTCTGGGTGGGCTGGGGGTCTGAGGTTGTGTTTTGCTCCTGTGTCTTGTCATTTTCTTTGTATATTTATCTCTTTCCTCTTTTTAGTTGGTGCTCCATGTTGATTTTATATTTTGTTTATGGGAGGATAGTTTAAAATATGTATCAATACTTTCCTAAGAAAAGTCTGTTCTCAAGCTGTTTTCGATGTATATATAGTTCTTGATTCTTGGGTCCTTTATGTCGCCAGAACTTTCCTCAGTGGCATGGTTATGATCATCTCTACTTGGTATCAATGAGTTGCAAAATGGAAACAAAAAAAAGAGAAATGTGCGAAAGTGCCAGTGGTGGCTTCAATCCTAGATCTTTCCAATGTTACTGGAGTTTGACCCTGCTGGTTTGCGGGCAGGGCCCATACTAGTCTGCGGTGAAGGGTGTGCAAAGCTGGGCAGCATGGACAGTCCAGCATCCCCCATGAGGTTGTCAGTGGGCAGGATGATGCCCTGTACCGGTCCACCATGCTGCGCGTGCACACCTGAGTAGGACAGGCAGTCCGGTGTCCCCGGTGAGGTCGTCAGGTGCGGGATAGTGCCCCGCTCTGTTCCATTTGTTCTTGAATATGCATGATGTGAATGGAATGAAGTTCATGCTATACCTCTTATCTTACCAATTGTTTAACAACATGCATAACTATGACAGATAATGGAGTGCAGGAAAGATGGTGCTTTATTTTTCAAAGGTTGGAAATATAGCTCAATGTAGTTAGAAAATAATTTATTTTGTTTTGCTGTTATTTGAATAAAGTGTTTCAGATATTTTAGTGTGTTACCGTTAGGGAGCTTCTTTGTTTTTTCCTTCATTTTCACCACAGTTAATTCACAGGTAGATGAATAAAATCTTGGAGTTGCAGTGCACAGCCTGCATATTACATGCTCTAAGCACTTATACCATAAAGGAACACTAAAGTCCAGGGGGAGTGGCATCTTCCCATGCAGCTCATATCTGAGTGTCATCAGTCAGGTCACATCTCTCTGACGGAGCCTCTAATGGGATTGGGACTGAGAGAAACAAATGGTCTGTACACCAGCTTTGTGTCTAACTCTGCCTGTCACCGAAAGTAAGGCCAAAATCCTCAATTTTCATGGTGGTAGTTATTGAATACTGGATCTTCACACTGAGGTACATTACTAATCCTTTTTTCTTTTTCTTTTCTTTTCTTTTATTTTATTTTTCTTGAGACTAGATATAGCTAACTTGCTAAATTAGCCATGCAAGGCTTGAACTTCTAATCCTCCTGCCTCAGCTTCCCAAAATGCTGAGATTAGAGGTCTGTGCCACAATGCCTGGCTTACACCTCAGTATTCATATGTGTAATATGATAGGACCTCAGGCCATCTGAGGTCACTTGTAGAATGTAATTAATACTATTTTACAGATTCTAATTAAAAATATTTTTGTAACGTCCAATGAACTTCCTTCAGAATTTCAAGAATGCATCAATTGATCCACTAGTCTAGCCTCAAATATCACATGTAATGATAAGGTTATGTTTGAAATATCATAAGATTATGATAATCTCATATAATCTCAAATATCATAAGGGTATGTTTGAAAATTCTAGCCACTGCTTCAAGTACGCCTTGACTTTGTTGACCTGTTTTGTTTTTGGTCCGAGGACCCACCACACATGAATCAGGAAGAGTAAAACTATGAAAAAACACACAATTCATATAATTGACTTCACATTATTCATAGTGATAAGTAGAGTTAGAAAGCAGATAGACCTGTGGTGGAACTCTGAAGAAGGAGCTAGAGAAAAAGAATGGAAGGAAAGTTTAGTTCATTTCTTAAAAGTTGAAAAAAATCTTGAAAGAATCTTAAAAGCTGAAATGGACCTTAAAAGGAATGTTCTTTTCCCTCATGTTAAATTTCTAACATTGAGTCTTCTAGTTTTCTATTAATCACTTTTAGTTGAAGTGTTAGCTAAATAATGTTGAACACTTCTTATTGTTAAGTATTAATTTTTTACTATATACTCAAAATATAGCTTCCCATAAACTTTATTTCTTGGCTTTAAATTTTCTTCTGGCATAACACAAAAAGTATTCAATTACAAAAGACTCTCTATTTTAAATATTGATTCAAGGGCATGAAATATCAAGCTGAAAATGTGGTGCCTTAAATGAGTATCACATGGTACTCTGTATTTGAACAAGGCAAAGTCCAGGCAAGCTTTCACGTCCCTCAATTTCAATTTTCTTGACAACAGTAGCTTTTAAAGTAATGTTTTACTTTTCTGATTTATATTGAACAACTTTATTAAATATCCAAGTCTATATTTTCATTAAGATCTATTAATTTTCATGGCCTTTTGGTATAATGTGCCATCGAATTTAAGCAGTGCCTATGGAATAAAGCAATGAGTTAGATATTATAAGATTAACTGATACAGGTTTTTGTTTAGTGATTTTATAAAGAAGAATAGTGAACACAAATGTTAAACTTTAATTTTTCATGTACACCGTACATCATAAAGAAGAAAGAAAGGAGATAAGGGAGGAAAGAGAAGAACAGAGGGACAGATGGATATTGAGAGGAAGAGAAGGTTAGAGAGAAAGAGAGACAGTCAGTGGTTTCATACTGTGGACCAGTATTCATTTAAAGCGTCCTTTGAATCCTGGTTCTAGCAAGATTGGCAAAGTTGGAAACATATTTTGGGTAAAAACGACATGCACATTAGAAAGATCTTCCTATGCAATTTAAGAAAAAGCAATGAGGAAAAATGGTGGCCTGCATTCAGTAGTTTGAAACATATTCTAAGAGCCACAGAATTGATTTTCACAGGTGAAACTATACTCTTTTACTCTAAATATGAATGTGGTGACAAAAGAGAATATTCTTTGGTTTAAAAATTCACATGTTACCTTGAAGTTAAAGACTTTGTCAGCCCTCCTTTCAGAAAAATGCAATTCATAATTTAAAATATAATGAAAAATACTACTCAAGGGGAAACCCCATAGTTTTGCAGTATATCAATTCAGCAATATTCTCAGATGTTTTGTATTCTGAATTGTGTCAGAATAACAGACATAAACAAAAATAAATAGTTGACCCACCATATCATCCACATAGGAAAGAGAAATGGGGAAGAAACAATTCTCAAATATCTAAAGTACATAAAATACTGCTCGAAATAAAAATGATGATCTATCAAGAAATGTATAATAGTTAATGACGATATGCTTTATACTTATCTTGTAGCGATTACATGTAAAAAAGTGAAATATGCTAGTTACAGTGGTACATCTGGATACAGTAGTTATCCCAGCCACTTGAGAGGCTAAGGCAAGAAGATCACAAATCTGAGGCCAGCATGAGCAATTTAGCATGACCTTGTCTCAAAAGAAAATAAAAAGCCTGGAGTGTACTTCATTGGTAGAGTGCTTGCCTAGTATGAGGCTCTGTGTTTGACTGTCTGTACTATTAAATAAACATATAGTGAAAGAAAAATAGGTAAAAGCAATTTTCCTTTGTAAATTGCTGAAAGATAGCTAGAATCTCCCTTATAGGCAGAATAATAAAATATTTTAGTTTTGTGAACTAAATAACAATGTACAAAAATACTCTTGGTAGTCATTTTTAAATTTTAAAGCACAAGCATGTTTTCAACATAGAACAGTAAGACACTTAGTTGCTCTGAGAATAGATCTGGGTTAAAATGTTCCTGCTTCATCTATTCTTATGTGTGATCTTAGTGAAATTAAATTTGTTTTTTGTCCATGTACAGATATAGATTGTTCTGATGCAAAATATTTAATGTTTTCTCAATCGAATGCTTTATAGTATTCATCCTTTTTAAATGTAACATTCTTGTGTTCTGAATAGATGCCTCTTCTAGCTCAAAGGCACTTGATAGGAAAACGGTAAATTTAAAATTTCTTTTATAGCTACCAAAGAGTTACTTGTCAGGAGAACATGGAGACATTTATTTTGTTTTTGTTTTTGCAGAGCAAGTTGAAAATTCTAACGTTGGCCCTAGGGTATTTCCTCAAGAGCAATCTTAAGTAAAAACTCACTTTTCATTTTTCAAAAGTAAGATTCTCCCTGTTCTCATGTTCTAGCCTTTCTAAATGAACTGAAAATAATTGGTAAGTCATTCTTTAGTTTCTTTTATCTTCTGGGATTTTAATAGGGTATAGACCAAGCTATAGCACTTTGGAGAGAATTAAATTTGGAAAATAGCATTATAGTTTTGAGTCATTCATAGTACTTAGGTGGTGTCCACATTAAAGGAGAGAGATGACCGCAGACCCTACAATACCCCCCTTAACTCTTTGACCATTTTGATATATAGCTTTACCATAAGAATATTTCATTCTGAGGTATTATTAGAGAAAGTTCATGTGAGTTCTTTAATTCATCCTATTCCTTAAATCCTTTGAAAGCTTTGCCCAAATCTTAACCAGAATGGCAAGTGGAAACATTTAACCTAAACATAAAAGATAAAGATATAATGAATATATACAAGTTAGAAAGAGAAGAAGAAAATAGATTAACCTGGAAATGCTTGTTTAAGTAGAAGTCAAATATATGGAGTCACAGTCTACCATTCAGTGGTGAATAATTGCTAGAGCAACTAATCTTTACATGGAGAATGCTGTGTGCCATAATCAATCATATCAGGGAGGCCCACATGGATTGTGGACTATAGAGAAGGGTGTTTGTGGTACACATCAGAATTTGACATTCATAATTGCTCTCTAATGTAGCAAGAAGCCAGAATGAACTGTGGGATATACTATCAGAAAGAGATAAATCAGGATTTTAAAATAAAATAAAAATAGATTCAATACCTTTGAATTTATGAACTATTCTACATGTTGAAGTCACTTGTTTTGGCAGCTTATCAGAGCAAGCAGCGTTATGGACAGGACTTAACAGGAACAATTCAGCCACTGAGGAATCGCAAATTTTTAATAACTCCCTACCCTACTTCAAGAGTTCTTTCCTGTCCTATTCTCTGTCCTAGACCAAAATGTGTTTGTATGAGATTGTACAGTGCATGTGCTTGCACACCCTTCCTTCCAACATACTGTGTGACTTGCCTGTAACTTCCTTATATTGAGATAGTGAAATCAAAATACATCTTTTTGGAGAATTTTTGAGCAAAAACGGATTACTGCCACCGAGTTTGAATTAAAAAAAAAAAAAACAAAAAAAAACCTTGTTTTTTCCCATACCAAATCCTACCACCTCACACCCCCTTTTATAATCACTTGAGCTTTGCACCATCTTTTAATAGTTCACAGAAGAGAACAGGAATTGTAGCTCCTGAGAGTAGAGGCTTGTGCTTGAAGGTATAGGACCCGGCCTCCTCCTCTTTGTTTTCACTGAGGTATATGATTTTTCAGTGTGTATGAAGCTCTCAATGTTAGAAATATTTAAACTCTCTGTGCATGTTTCTTCTCCAATGATGATTGTTTTCACTGAATGCATATGTGTGTGTGTGTGTGTGTGTGTGTAAAATGGACATACATACATAATATTTTCAACATACATATAATATAGACACATATATCTTTTTAAAACAAATATTCATTGAGTAAATTCTATATTGCAGGCTGACATAAGAGGGAAATAATTTCTACGTGCTTAGGGTCACATATACACTATCCTTTTTTCCCACCCTGGTGCAAATATGGCTTCCTCTTTATGCTCATTTACTTGGTTACTTCTCTGACAGTAACCTATGGGAGGGCAGGTCTGTTTAGGTCTTAATTATATTTTTCTGAACCTAACATGGTGCCCGTTAGGCTCCTTAGTAAATTTTGTAACTTTTGGTTACATCAGGCCCTTCATTTTGTGGGATAGGTTGGGGGAGTGTATGGAAAGAAAGTTTCAGCATGCTCAACTGCTCATAATATTTCTTTCTATGGTTTTCCCTTTGAGAAGATACTCTATGGAAAAATTGTAGCTACTGCCTATATTAGTAAAATTTGAATCTTGAAATTGAATAATTATCCTTTCAGCCTTTTCAAAATTTCCATCCATTATTTAGTTTTTGCCACAATTCTAAACGATATTATGGCCAGGCATGGTGGCGCACACCTGTAATCCCAGGACTTGGGAGGCAGAGGCATGAGGATTACAGACAGTTCGAGGCCAGCCTGGGCTACATAGTGAAGTCGAAGGCCAGCCTGCACTACACAGTGAGACATTATCTCAAAAAATCAACAAATAAATAAATTAAGTAAGTTAAAATTTAGAGTCCATGAGTTCAATTCAGAATTTCTGTGATATATATATTTTTTTAATTTTAATTGTAATGATCTTCCCTGGCAACCTTCTCTTCTCTTTCACCATACTATAGGCACTAACATCTTCCCCTAACATAAAAACCACTAAAGCTCATTCCTGCCCTACACAAACTGGGGGCTTTTTTACACGATTACAAAGGCATTCCATAAACTGGAAATCTGGAGGACTTTCAGAATCCCCAAACCATGGTCACATTTATGTCAATAAATAGGGTAGGTCAATTTGTTCGGTGGGTCCACCAAGCACACAGTCTCTTAGTGTTTACTGTCATACAGGTTTCTGGTGACACAGTGCTTGGTGGCCCATGATCCTGTAGGAGAAAAATGATGTTTCAATCTTTTTCATTTTCTTCATTAAATATTTGACTGTTTGGCTATAATAGCCAATCAGGTTTTCCAAATAAAGAATGAGGTAACAGAGTTTTTCCCACAAATTTGTTTAGAAAATATCATAAAGTTTTAGAATGTTCAATATCTTTACATAGAGAATAAGCTGGGACATACCAATTGTTATTAGTCACAAATCTCCCTTAAAATTAGTTCTTCTAAGCAGAGCTGCATTATGGACCCTTCTGCTCAAGTAGAACTCATTTAAATTTGCTGAATATTTGATTTATGGTATGCAAGATTAGGTAGTCTAGTGATCTTATTTAATGTTTAGGAAATGTGAGGTCCAAGAGATTAGTAACCTTTCCCATGCATCAAGAAAATAGTCCACCAAGGACCTGTATCTCTTTACTTCTATATCAGGTTGATATTTAAAGAGGCCAGCAAGCCATTTAGAAAACTGTCATCAAACCATACACTCTCAAGATCCAGAACCCAACTTCAGATAATTTCAGCTGTCCTTGGGACAAAGAAACGTAGCCCACATAGCAAGGGGATTCACAAATGCAAATGATCTGTGTTGGAAGGGAGTAAGCTAATGATGTACTCCCTCAAAATAAATTGGTACAATTGTGTCATGCTTTCAGAAAGCCATTAGAAAATGGGCAACTTTCCCTAGCCAAAGCTTCCAGAAATTCCTGTGCTAATAAACGTAACCTTCAAATTAGGCTCAACAGGCAGTAACTGCCAAGCAAAGCTACTCTATAAGACACAACTCATCACTTTCTCTAGTAACCTGTGGCCACTTTGTTAGCATCATTAGCAACATTCACACACACCTCAATGGTCAGTCGCCTCTCTCTGTCTGTGTGTCTCTGCCTGCCTGCCTGTCTTTTGTAATCATCTTCTCTATCTCTCCCCTCCCCTTTCTCTTTCCTGTCTCCCTCTACCTCTCCTACTTTCCCACAACCCAATTAGCATTCTTATTTCCAGGCATTCTCAAAAGAGTTCACAAATTACTTATTTATTTAACATTTCGCTCTTCACTGGTCTTTGAAGTGCAAAGGATATAAACAATAAAGTTTAAGGCACCATGGCTTTATAGTGCTTGACTGTACACAGCTGTTATGAATAGGGGAATTATTCATTTTCCTTGTAATTAGATTTGAAAATCCAGACTTTTTTTTAATTTTCATTGAAAAATTTTCATTTTGATTGCCTTGTAATTTGGATGTTCCTGTAGACAGAGTTGACTATGGTCATTTTTTTAATTTCATTAATGCATGTTTGCAGTATGTGATTATATTCATTGTGTGTAGTTGGTACATGAACAAAACACATCTTAACTTTTTTATGTTTTATTTCCCAATGTATAGTGAATCGTACATTAGCTATCTTCTCTCTCTGTCCCTGCACTAGTAGAAATGCAGTCTCTGTATCTGTAATCTGGTTTTAGTGACCTCAAGTGCCAGGAAGGTTTAATTACTCTTTTTCTAAAGTGGTTTTTTGGGTTTGTTTTATGTTTTAAGAAATTGACAGAGTGTCTTTTAAATTATACATATTAATGATACTCACATAAAACCAAGAGAATATACCAATCTACCAATCATATGTTTTCTATATTATATACATGTTATATGTGTGCATATATACATATATATATGTATGATATGCATGATTTTGTGTATTAGGCATAGACATATATATGTAAAGGAATTCTAACTTTTTTTGTGAAGCAACGTGTAAAATTTTTGTGGCATAAATTCGAGCATTAGCCTAACAAATTCACAAATTCAACTAACATAAAATATAAAGCAGCATATATTCCATTTTGAGAGAACCTTTTTTTTTCTGCCATTTGGTAAACTGTTTTGGAAGCATTATAAAAACTTATTCTAGCAGTTGAGATATGTATATTATTTTGTGTAGAAAACTTTTATGAGAATAGGAACTCATTCTTGCTGCACATCTCATGGTTTGTTATAAAAATAAAATAGTAAGCCTAACATGGTAGCGAATGCCTATAACTCTAACTCTCAGGGGTTTGAGGCAGGTGGATAGAGTTCAAGCCAACCTGGGCTGCATAACAAGGCCCTGCCTCAAAAAATGGTAGATAGATAAATTGATTGATTGATTAAAACAGATAGCTCAGGCTTCTAGCTGATTGAAATGTTTTAAATCTTGGCTTTATAAAAATTAAGAGCCTAATATGTCATTTTGTCCAAAAACAAAACTAATTAATTAATTTATTTCTCAGTACTGGGGATTGAAACTGGCACCTTCACATTGATCCACATACTGAGCTCTTTGTAATTTTTATTTTGAAACAGAGTCTAAGTTGCCCAGGCTAGGCTTGAACTTGTGAAATGCCTCTTGCCTCAGCCTCCCATAGTTCCAGGATTACAGATGTGCGCCACGAGGGCCAGTTTAAAATTGTTTTAACTCGTCAAAAAAATTTAACCTTGATCTCATCTTTACTAAAGTGTGAGTCACCCACACTAGAGGTAGAGGTGTAACTCAGAAGTATGAGAACACTTGCCTGGTATGCACGTGGATCTGGATTCAATTCCTAACACCTCCAAAAAAGATCCATTTAGTGCATTATTTCATAATTTTCAAGGTAAACTGAATTTCCTTTAAAATAAACATTCATCATCTCACAGCCAGATGTAGTGTGAGTTCCACTGGATTTTTGATTGCTGAGAAAATATCTACACTTATCATAAAGCATTTCCTATTCAATTCTTCATACTTGACCCTTTCTTCAATTAAATTGCCCTGTGTATCTCCTCTCCAAAATTTAATTTTGATGTTTCATGCATTTTCCCTGTTTTCATTGAGAATGAAATGTCATCTTACTATTTGGCTCGACAGTGAATAATCAATAGTTTTGTGCAAACAAGCAGTATGAATAATAGATTAACCTAAAAGCTTGGAGATTCAGGATTCTAGCGGTGGGATTTGGAAGGAATTATTCAATGTGCAGTACACCATTAAATGGAGAAATGTTCATATTTTAGCACATTAATAGCAAAATTCTCCTCCTCATCATCCTGCTAATTCTTCTCTTATGAACAGTGCACAGTATCCCCTCACCTTGCGTAAATAGCTATCTTTCAAATATTACATGTTTATGTATAATTCAATTTGTGTTGGTTCTACTTATATCTAACATAAATGAACATTCTTCTTCTACTGATTTTATTCATGGCATTTTCTCACTCTTTTCTCAAGGCAATATGATTTTATGGAAAGGTTTTAGAATAAAGTGATTTTAATCCCAGCTCTATTTCAGTGACATGCCGTTGTAGGCAAATTGGATTAAAACAGTCTGATGGATAGTATTGCCATCTTATGCGTATTACCCAACTCCCTGAGCTTTAGAAGTCCTCTATCTGTACTTATCCCTAGAAACTACAGTTTGAAGCTCACTTTTCTTCTTGAAGTATCATGTGGAATGATCTAGCTTGCAGTCTGCTTCTTGCGTCCAAACCCTGTGACTCCTTAGCAAGGCCGCATATAGTAATGGAGTCCAAAAAAAAAAGAGCGAGTTAAAGAAGATTCAAAACCTAGGGAAGAATCAGGTATGCTTTCAGCTCCAATGGGCAATTTTCAAGGGCCATTTAGTAATATCAATAACTGCCTAGAGCATGGTTTCCTATTCATTCGCTAAAGAATTGCTAGGCTGGGGTCTCATTTTACTGCTTACTCATCTGTGCTCAGAAGTAGCCAAAAGTGATGCTGATGCTACATACATGCAACTGGTCTTCAGTGGATAGCAGCAGAGTCTGCTGTTGGCAAAGGCTGATTTTCAAAAGGGATGCATGCCGCTAGTAGGAAAGATAAGAGGGAAGGGAGAACTGCAGAGGGGTATATGTTCTTGTAGTACATTACTGAGACTGAGGACTGGGTGGATTTTCATTTACTCAAAGGCTACTTGCTCATAATAACCAGTACTATAAAGTACAGACATAGTAGCCATCTGCCAATTTATTAATTTAAAAATTAGCTATAACAATCCTTATTTGTTTTCCAGGGCATTTCCTTCAGATCTAGATATTTGGGAAAGCAAATTGATTCCCTTATGCATTTATTCACCATATATCCATTCTCCAGGATTCTGTATTCGGTATTAAAGATGTGAACAAGTTAGATTTTCTCCCTGCCTTCTCAGAGTATCCTTTTACCTCATGAATACAGATTAGTGAAACTATTACGCCAATAAAGTTTGGTAAATGCTGTGGTGTATAATATGTCTTCCCCAAGTATCCATGATTACAAAATGACCTATGTGTAGATATATCCATCCTAAGGAGATTTCTGAATTATGAAGATCACTAATAGTAACAATAATAATAAAGCAGTTTAATAGCTAACCTTTACCAAGCATTTGCTCTGCCCAGAGAGACAAAGAGAGAGACAGAGAGGAAAGAGGACAGAGAATAGAAGAGAAGGAAAAAAGAAAAGAGAGGAGAGGGGATGGGGAGGAGAGAGGACGAGAAGAGAAACAAAGGAAAGCTATAAGAAGAGAAAAGAAGAGAGAAGGAAGGGGGGGTAGGATCTCAGTCATAGAAAAAGACAGCTAGACCAGCATCAGATAATTTCCAGGCTGTTACAGTGCATACTAATAAAGCAATGTAAAAACATATTTTAGAAACATTCTTAATGCAGGCATTTTCTATCCAGAAAAGTTTTCTCTTTATTCTCATGAGACTGTGTTTGGTCTCATTGATTCTAATTTACAGAGTTGACTTTTAATGACTTGTTCATAGGTGGAATCATGTACTTATCTAGAGAAGCTGACCATAGGAATTGAAGGAGGGCTTTTGAAGCACAGATCAAAAGGCTAATAGTAGTCTCAGTGTTTTCTTTTAAAGTATAACCAATAGGTAGTTAGACAATGTGTAACACTTGGTGATAAGATCAGCATGATAACAAATTGGCCTTAAGCATTTGACTAATGAGAACACTTAGAGTTCAGTGATCCTTGTCTAGGCCTAAATCAGTGTCTTTTAGTGTTGTCATTATGCCAGTATGATTTTGGACATCCACATCCAGAGTAAAGGAAGGTGAGGCTAATGACAGAGCTGGCATTATTTGTTCTGATTAACAATGACTTCTTCGAACACCTACCAAATTTTCCTTGCTAAATTCATGCTAAGAAGTACATGCCCTTAGTCCCAGCACTCTAGAGGCAAGGAAGGAGGATCTTGTGTGAAAACAACAAACAAAACAAAAACAGACAAACTGATCAAACCTTGTTTAACCAGGCACAATGAACACGTTTGCAATACTAGCTACTCAGAAAGCTGAGGCAGAGGAATTGCCAAGTTTGAGGCACTTCAGTAAGATAATGTCTCAAAAATAACAAAATAACAAAATAAATAAATAAAATAAAAAGGTCTGGGGATGTAGTTCAATACTCCTTGGCTTTAATTTCCAGCACCATAAAATTTATGGTAAGAAATGTTAATATTTTTATCCCTCTTTTCTCTTACTTTATACAGCCATATCCAACCTGTGGGCATGGCCTGCCTTTGTTTTCCTTCTTCTTAAAGGTGTTCTACTAAAAAAATTAAAGAAATAGAAGAAGTTAGCTAAATTGTGTATTTCATATGTGGCTCAAGACAATTCCTTGTCCAGAAAAAAAAAAAAAGATTGAACATGGCTGCAAACAGTGCCTGTTATCACTTAGGCCAGTAAATATTGATAATTTATGGTTTGCAGAGAAGTTTCCTGTTCAGTCATTCACTTTGTTATTTGTTTATATTTAACCCAACATGTAACCTAAATTGACCCTGTGCTAAGGAGTGCAATGTGGACTCCAGGGAAAGGGAGTGACCCTGGAAGCTTTCCGATCTTTGCACGTCTCTACATAAAGTGACACAGTAGCCAGATATCAAAAGCAAAAAGAAGCACTGACAACATTTGCTGCAGAGTACCAGCAAGTGAAGTTAAAACACCTGGAGCCACAAGAACTGTGGAGCCTCACTGTCTGTGCCAGGATACACAGAGAAAATTAACGAGATCAATTTCCTATAACAAGGAACCTCCAAAGTTGACGGTATTCCTGGAAGGCACAGCAGGCCAGTGTGAGAATAGCTGCTGAAAATGATCGAGTCTTACCTATTCCGGCCACAAATTGAAAGCCAGTGGCCCCCAGCAAGATCTGGAGAAACTGGAGTGATGTGACCTAGTGAACAATTGGAGCACCCTTCTCTCACAGCGCTGCACATTAAAACAAAAACAAAAATGGGTCGGAGTACAATCAACATAAAACTGAACAGAAAAGATGGACTTAATGAGGGGAAAAGTCTAGATAAATGTGAGGAAGAACAGGCCCGGCAAATTACAGGAAGCAGGCCACCATTTGTTTGAACTACCCCGAGACAACAGAAGAGGGAGTTCTGTGAAGTTAGGAAATCTTTCTTGACCCTGCCTCTTTCTAAAAGTTTTGGGAAACTGAGACTGAGGTATATAGCTTGGTGATGGAACGCTTGTCTGGTGTGAAGGATACCCTGAGTTCAGTCCCTAGCACCATGAACAGACAATAGGCGTATTGGTCAGTGCTTACTAGAGAAACAGATTTATTGCAAGATATACAAATATATAAGAATTTACGAGAATGGTTTGCAATGGCTCCACACAGACCCAGGTTTGGAAAAGTGCCAAGGGGCTGTCTGTGCCCTGGGTCTCTGAAGGATCCAGTCAGAAGCCTGGACCTCATTGTAGTGTCCCACGGGAGTCCGTACCAAGGTCTGTGCTGGAAGCCAGGACATGATATCCAAGGTGAAGGTGAGGACTGAAGCTCCTCCGAAGAAATAAAAGCGACCTTCCTTTTTCATTTCCCTTTTATACCATTCTGGTAACAATCCTCCCCAGGGTGGGTTTTCCACACCCAGAACTCTGCTGAGCCAGTTTAGTTGGACAATTTTTACTCAAGTTGACACAATCAGTTAACTATCACAGTAGGTAAAAGTTTAGAGAAACTAACATAAAAATAAGCAACAAAAGATTAATAAGGTCAAAACCTATACAGAGTTATCTTTAAAAATAAAAGAGCAGAATAATATTTTTCAGAAGATGAAAGCATGCCAAAAAAAAAAATCAAAGCTAGATAAACAGTGTCTATTTTAGGTGTGATAAGAATGCTTGAAGAAGTAAAGCAAAGCAGAGGAACAGAAAACAATGAAAAGGTTTGAAAACATACTCAAAGAGCATATCATATACCTGAAAATTATGATCCATCCAAACCACCATCAAAACTTTAAAACTATTATGGACTTCAAGAATAAGAATTTTAAGGGATATTTAAGTTAAAAATTACCATGCAAATGTAAAGGGAAAATAAAATTGTCATGAGATTTTTAACAGCAATGTCTGTTAGAAGAGTAATATTTAAAACATTCGAAGAAATAAATATGTGAGTCAAAGGTATTTTATACAATAAAGTTTACTTGTAAGTATAAAGGGTATCAAAAAATATGTCAACATACAACAAGGAGATATTTTCCTGTAGGATTCTTAAACAATCAAGAGGGAGTATTTCGCTTTCGAATGCTTCCTACTCCTCGAGTAGCTGTCTGTCATCTCCCTTTCCCCGTTTTTTCTCCACTTTTAAATAAAATTGTACTCTAAATAAAAAAAAATTAAGAGAACAAACTTCATATGAGCAAAATCCAGAAACATTGATTTCAAGTGGTAGTAAACATTAGATATGTACTTACCTATAGAACTAAAATAAAATAAGGACTAAAAGGGAGGAAATAGGTACTTAGGGGTATGTATTTTGATATTGTAGATATAGAACATTCAAATTTTAAAGTGGGAGGGAGAGTAGGGATAGCATATGGGAAAAAAATGAAATCTATTCAGGTAAAATTTGGAATTAGAACTCACTCTTTGCTTCCCCAAAATATTTGTCTCTTGTCTCCTTCATTTATTTCTTCAGTCTTTCTTTTTTAAATTTGGCTTTACAAATGCTCCTCATGACACTGAAAGTACAACAATAGCTCCCAGCATAGGACTATAGCTACAAATAACACAAGAAGGTAGAAATAAGTAGGCAATAAATGTCGTTTTGAAAAGTATTTCAGGTTTTAGTCTACCCTAGTTTGGGAGAGTTAACTTTATTTGATTTTAGACTTTAGAAAACAGGAACACTATATGTTGAAGAATTTGAATTAAAAACAAAATCTTCCAACCTGGAAATTCTTTCCACAAAGGTACGGAAAGAAAAGCAGATTATTATTGTGTAAGCATTACTCCAGAATATGATGTGTAGTCTAAGCAGTGCACTAAGAAATAGCAAAGACATCCAGGCGTTGTGGTGCACTCCGGTAATGGTAGCACTCCAGGGGCCCAGACAGGTGGATCTCTGTGGATTACAGGGCAGTCTGGGCTGTATGGCAAGACTCTCTCAGAAGAAGGAAGGAAGGTGTAAAGGGGAAGGGAAAGGAAAAGGGAATGAAAGGGCAGAGACAGAAAAAAAAGACCTTGTCTTTTTATATAGCCAAGCTAATAACACCTCTTTACATATGTTTTCCAGTTGAACGATGCTAACTAAGTCCTAATATAAGAGTACTTGAATACTCACAGCACCTTTATAGTTCATCCTGTCTTTACTTAGTAATTCAGGTGATCAGCTGTGTTAGCTGATCCACCTTATCTACAGGGTGGGCAAATTTCTCATGTCTTTCTTTATTAGTGTTACTGGGTTTTGGGTGCTGGAGTCACCTTCCAGAAGTGCTTTCTAGGTTTTTACTGTCCCAAAAAAAGAACTGGTTGAAGCAATGGTGGGAAAGTTTCACATTTATTAAAGGTAGGGAAAAAAGAAAAAAAAGAAAAAAAAAAAAAAGAAGAAGAACAGGCTCTGCAGAGGGACTTGGGGGTTTGGGCCAAATGAATGTATGAAAAAAAAAAAATTAAAAGTACACCTTGCAGCATAGAGTGGGCTATTGTGAAGAGACCTGATAGCAGGTGCTTGATGGCCGTGGGCCCTTTTTCATATTTCCCACACTGGAACCATGTCCGAGTCATCCTATCAAAAACCTGCTCATGTCCTCCTAAAAGGCAACAGGGCATTAGGGACTGTTCTGTGCATGTGTCCTGGGATTTTGCAGTAAATGGGTCACACCTACTTTCCCAGCCAGTTTTAGCCACACCCTGCCTTCCTGCCTCATTAGTGCATATTAATCATATAGAATATTGGCTTATATTGTGACATTTTCATACATGCATTTAACAACTTTGGTCCTATCCTTCTGACATGAAGTAGTTTCACAATTTAGAGCTAGGAGCATATCATCTTGCTCAGACCCTCGCAGATAAACTGGGATACTGCAATGCCCTTCCCTTGATGTTTACATTTCAACGAGATAGATCTCCTATCCTTTGAGAAAAGCATTGCAGGGTCCTAAAGCTGACAAAAGGTCTAGCTGGTTTTCAGAAGCATTTATACACATTTGAAAGAGAGGAGAAAATATTTACAACTTTTCTAAAGTAAATGCTCAAATAAAAGGAGAAAGAAATCTCTCCCCTCATTTTTGACCCGAAGAAATAGCTTATTTATAGTTTAATTTGTATTCATCTTTATATGAGGGTATCTCTGTAAGAAATTATTTTCCTGAAACTGTTACTGGGTTTTGGGGTGCTAGAGTCTTCCTCTAGAAGTGATTTCTTGATTCTTTCTCTCCTGAGCAAAGAATTGGTCAAGACAAGTGCAAATGGTAGCAAAGTTTTATCAAAAGTAGCAAAAGAAACAGGCTCTGCAGAGTGAGTTTGGGCTGAATAAAGAGAAAAAGAAGGTAAAAGCAAAAGTAAAAGTACACACTGCATCTGGGAAATTCAGTGTGGACTATCCTGGAACATTATGACAGCAAGCCCTTCATGACTTTCTTCTCCTTTTATGCTGTCCACATCTCAGAGAAACCCACAAGAACTCCTACATACAGGTCCCGAGAGGCAGTGCTGGGATCCCACGTCTCAGGGTGATGACAGGTCTATTGAAAACCTTTTCAAGTTCTAGCGAGAAGTCCAGGGTTTTGGAAACTATTCTGCATGTGCCCAGGATCTTATCTTGTGATAAACAGGTCACACTCGCTTCACCAGCCAGTTTTGTCATGTCCTAAACTCTTATCACTATTCTTATTTTTCTTTCATCATTTTTAAACCAAGGTAATTTCATCCTCTTTGGACCATTGGAATTTGAATTTATATCGTTCTGAAGAGATGGGCTGTTTTCTTTTGGGCCTTTAACATATACACATGTTTGTTTTTGTTTTTGTTTTTTGGTTTTTTTTTCATGAGCTTCACCCTTTTGTCTGTTAAATTTTAAACTCCTCAAGGGCGGGGATGACACTGACCTTTTCTTTTGTTATTCCTAGGGGTATTTAGTGTAGTTCTTTTATGCCCAGTGTATGCTCAGTAGCTATTGTTCAGGCAACTGGCAAGATGATTGTTATCTGTGTTGGGCACTGAGCTAGTGTGATTATAAATAAAGACACTTTTGCTTGTAAAATATCTAAAATTGTTCCTTGTCTTTTTCCTTTGTTAAAAGTAAGTACATACTACAATTACTTTTTTCTCAAAAAATGTTTTTGTGTGAAGGTTTGCTACATTAAAAAGAAAATTTAACAAGGCTTTTAGGGGAGAGAAAAATTTTTAATGTTGAATTTCTTAATTGAAAACCTTGTTTCCTTTTTTCTTTTTAATTTTCATTAGTACATGTATGCACTACATAATGTTTACTTTCCCTGTGTAGAGTCCTTTTTTCAGATTGAGGAAAGAGACTTTGAATAGCTGTCAGTGATTGTTGAGATTATTTGGACAGACTAAACATTTTCAATAATTTGTTAAATATATTTCAGTATCAAGTAGCTATATAGAAACTTCCACTTGCCTCATCCATAGGAGTGTTATACTTACTAAGTTTTGCTTTTTAAAAAGTTATCATTTTTATATTTATGATTCAAATTCTCAATGCTAAAAGAAGAACTCCATTTTGGTTTTATTTATGCCTAATATCTATTTGGTGAATAAGATTCCTTCTGCTAGAAACAAAAATTTTTAATTGGGATTTTGCTACTCAGAACATTAATAACACTGTATGAGAACTGTCTCTATAGTGAACTTACCTTATCAATTTGTATAACCTAGCAAATGACAAACTCCAAATAAATACATTGAACCTATTTGAAGAAAGTGGTACAAGATAGTGTTTATTAGACTGCCTCTCAGTTCCTAATGTGACATCTGACTGTGTGTGTTTTATTGTACTCCAATTTTGCTTCTCTGTCTTTGGATAAATCAGATTATAAGACTTAAGCAGGGCCATTGGCAAATATCCAGGACCTCTAACTCATTGTTACTGGAGTCTACCGCTGTGGGCTGTTAGCACAATTTGCTGGGCAGTTCTACAAACTGTAGATATTTTCCAGGCAGTATTCCCTTCAGTGATGTTCCCAGTTGTTTGTCCTCTATCTTCTGCTTTTCTCTACTTTCTATAAACATACACCACACATCTCCTAGTGAATTAGAGATGTCTCTCCTCAAGTTCCTGTCACCCTTGATACAGCATCCAAGGAGAAGCTGGAAGCAGAAAGATTCAAATAAGCAATCAATCACAATAACACTCATAGTCTGTCCCCTAGTATTTGACATTTTGTTGACATGCTATCAGAGTATTTCATACTTGACTGGAGAGCCATGAAAACAATTACCAGGTCACTTACAGGAACAACCAAAAAAATGAGTCCATCTAAATCAGCACCCTAAAAATTGCTAAAGCCATAACATACTGAAATAAATGTAAAATTATTTAGTGGTTCTAATGTAAATTACACAATGCTATATAAAGGCAACAAATATGAAATAAAAGAAAGTATTACTTAGAATTACTAAGAGTCTTGACTTTGGTAACATCTATAAGTTATTTAAAATTTCAATGAAATCTAACTATGTCAGCTGTTAGTAAATAGACTCACCAAAGAACATTATTGCATAGATACAAATTAATGGTACCATCTATCCTTGGTAACCATATCTTTTGGAGTGGCAAATAATTATAGCATGAAATTACAGGTGTAAACCTTAGAGAAAGAGTGGTATGTGATTTTAAAATGTGCTGTCCTTAAATAACTTCCTGAAATCATCCAGATTGTGAGGCATGAACAGTGAAGGAAGAGTTCAGGGAGCCAGCATTTTAGCAAGAAAATCTACATTACTTGACCCTTTTTCCATAATATTGCTCAAAGAGCTCATGACAACTATGGACCACAGTGAGTACAGGAGAATTCAACAATGACATATTGTACTGGCTACATAAAGGGCTTTATGAGGGAAATTTATAAAGGAGGGACCAGTAAGAGGAGGCATATGTGCCCTTACCCTCTCATTCTTTCAGGGAGAATAATGAAGTCCAGGGGAAAATGCTGCAAACACAATGGCTTTACCCTCTGGGGGACGCAACCCACTCTTTGTGGCCCTTCTGTTTTGTGGGGCAAGAATGTGAACATCGATGTCTCTGGCTCCAAGCAAAAATACCAGCTGATGCGAGGAAGTTTGGGTTTGGATGCCAGATTACATTAACTTCCAAGAGAAAGCCCGTGTTCCTGAGGAGTTTGGAACTCTTGGGAGGTTACAGCCTTTGCTGCTGTGTCAGATGCCAAAGATAGTTGCTACTCATACCCAACACCCAACCAAGAAATTATGAACTGTATATTTAGTTTTATATTCTTTCATTTTATGGATATAAAACAGACGTTTAGACAGCTGATGTTACCAAACCTGGGCAACTGGTGTGACCACAAATCGAATATGAAACCACTATGGTCAAAATTACACAAACCTTGTTCCAAACGAAAGTCCCCTTCTATACCTGGGGAATTGTAGAGGTTCAAAGAGAGACTACTCTGAGGAGAGTCAAAGGAAGGTTGTAAAGATAAAATTTAAAAAATATGGAACTCTGAGAAGGATGAAAGGCATATTATAAAAATTAATATCTCAATCATAATTACTATACCAAGTTTAATTTCAAGTAGGGAAAAGAAGGAGCTATGACTTAATTATATCTACCTAAGATGAATGGAAATTACTAGTGTTTTAACAAGGACCCTATACACATTTATAGAAATTTTAAGTAAACTTGTTGATACTAAAAGTCACCTTAGAATCATCATACCATCATTGAACATAGGCTGTGTTAATAACCATTATTATAATTACAAAAGGTAAATCATGTTATGGCTTATATACCTTACTTCATAAATGGAATGGTTACAGTTACTTTTTTTGAATTAAGAAAATTAAAGTTTAGAGTGTTTAGATGATCTGTGTAATATACTGAGAATATAGTAGACTTTTAACCCAGATCTTCTGACTCTACATGTGTTGGCTCATTTTCAGAAATCATAAACAACTTTGGCAAAGGTGTTTCATACATTCTAAGACATGACTAAAATATTTTTGAAAAGTAGTTATGTACCACTTATGGAATAAGTAAAGGATTTCAGGGTCACATCCTGTCTCCAAATGAATTATATCCTTGAAAATTACACTTACTGTATTCAATATTATAATTATTGTCATTATGTTTCTCAGTTCAATTCTTGTTAATAAAGGATCAGAATTAAATTTACCTTATATGCTCCTGTTAATCAAGAAATTCCAAAATCATTTTTAAATAACTGACTTAGAAGATGATTATAATGTCTGTGAGGTTGTTATTATCTCCATCAGTGTATAGCTGTAAGCAATAGATTTTTATTGCACATATACAGAAGACAGACATTAAGATGATGTCCTTTTCTACTTCCCCTCTGTTAAAGAGAATTTGTAGGTCTTAAACTACTGCTAATAACTGCAAAGGGAGAGATTCTAGTTGAGCATCTCACCCAGGGGCCATGATATCATCTCCAGTGAAATATTACTGTTTTTACTTTCTTCTAACATACCGCCCTCTTCTGCTTGGTGGGAAACCAAAAAGTACTCATGAATTTAGACTTGCCAGAGAAAGAATTTTGTGGACATTGTGATAGTAAAAGACACTCATTTTTTCATAACACTTTATAAAAGATACTTTAATCTGTACATTAATCCTTCAAAGAAAATAGTAGTTCATGTACAAGTTAAAAGGAGCTCCTAGCCCCAGACAGCTTATGTGATTTGCTCAAAGCCACAGAGCTAGTAAATGGAAAATCTTGAGCTCAATTTGTATCTTCAACTCCACAAACTTTGTTGTTAATGTGATTCCATTCCATACCCTAATTAATAGTGCTATATTTATACTTTGTAAGACTTCAGCATATTTAAACATCAGCATGGATTTAACATTTTGTCATTTGTTCTAGAACACAGTATAAAAGTCAGTTTGACATAAATGTATTTTCTACCTTAAATATTTTATAGCATTTTGTTGTTGAGATTCTGTAGTATATCTTCATTTTTCTTAAGAACAGAATTAATTTTATGTATGCCATTAATAGAAATTTAATGTTACAGAGTTTGTTTCTACCAAAATAATTGTTTGTACTACAACGATTATTTATTAAACATAAACAGATAAAAGGTTCTGAACACTCATCTCTGTTGTCTGTAATGATGTTTCTCCAACTTTCAGGACCAGCAGTAATCATCTGGAATGCTCATTAAATGCAGAGCTTTCCTTGGGCCCTTTCCCATGGATTTGGAATGAGGCTACAAAACTTTTATTTCTAAGCATCTTCAGGGTTTCTTTTCAGCCATAGAAGTTTGTGAAACACTGTTCTTCGTGGACTTTCAAATGATTTCTGGCCACAGAACTAGAATTTTAGCACCAAATACACATGTATTCCAGTTCAAGTGCCAACACTTAGCAGATGTGTGATGTTTGGCAAGATGTTTATCCAGAAAGGCAACCAATTCTTCTTTTGGAAAATGGGAATAACACCCACTTGTGATAAAGTGAGAATAATATGAAAGAAGCACCTAGTGTAATGTTCAATAAAATGACACACAGTAGATATTTAGTAAATAGTCTTTTGCCTTTCTTCCCGGTAGCCTATTAGAATACTCCAGAAATACTCCGTGGGAAATAGGGATACCTAGCTTCAGTAGGGGGTATTTTATGAAGATACAGTGTATTGTGCTTGTATGCACATGTATGTGTGGTCATTCAATAAAACTTAAAGTGAGAAAAGCCAAAATCCACACAAAAGTTAGAAATTATTGGAATATGAACATTTTTATATATATGTTTTACTGTCAAATAATATTAATTTTCCCTTTCAGTATTGGTGAAGTGCTGGATGCTTCATGCACTATCTTTTTCACTCAGTGTACAGCTTTGTGAAGTAGGTTTTTCCCCCCACTTGACTGTGGCACAGCTTTCTATAATTCAAAAGCAAGTCCTTGTAACATACAACATATTTTCTGTACTTTCACTTAGCTGCTTTTCCAAGTGCATGCTCTATTTTGCCAATCCTGACTCCGAATTTGCTTAATTATTTAGGATTAATTAAATACAAAAAACTGGGAATAATTTCCCGGTAGCCCATCTGTCCTCAGGTGTATCGTGGCTCATTCTTGGAACTGTAAGCAGCTCAGGTTTAATTGCCAGGGAAGACATTAACTGATCAGATTAGGGCATGATCTTTCTTTGAGGTCTGACTCTGAAGAGAGTGGCTAATTTGCCTCCTTGATTATGTGTTCACGTTTTGCACCCTTGTGTTACACTGTCCTTTTCTCAGTAAGGAGGTAAAAGCTCAAAGAATGAAATACTTTCCTCTGAAGGTTTTTTTTTTTTTTTTTTTTTGAGAAAGAAACCATCCTATTTCATGTCAAAGGAAAATTTTAGAGAAAACCTGAGGTGCAAAGTAAAACTGCAGGTCCAGATCAAGGGCGCCTTGCTCCCTGGGGTTGTTTCTCCTGGGGTCACGTTTAGAGTGCAAGTGTAGACCTGGAAAAACTTCCCTAAACTCTTCCCAAAGAGTTCACCTGGGGTTTTGTGTGAGTAATCTTCCTTTGAGCCATGGCACAAAACAGCTTTCTGGTCAATTATATAAAAATCGAGTCTCCAGCTCATAGTCCATCTTTTTCACTGACGAGTTGTGTGACCTGACAGTTTTGATGATGTGTTCCATTACTGGTACCTACTATGCTGGACATAGTGACCTTTTCTCAGGAGTATTGTTATCTCTATTTATATATTTTAAGATAAGGTTAAGAGAGGTTAAATAACTTGTTTTGGCCATAGAGGGAGAAAATGGGATGCAAAATGAGGCTATCATACTCCAAAATCATTACTCTTTTTATCATAATGTCTAAACATTTTCTCTTACGTTGTCTTTAATATGAGAAGGTATGGGAAGAATGTTAGAGTTGGGGATGGGCAAACTAAAAGTTTTCACATACTTTCTTTGTTTGCCAATCTATTATGCTCAACTTGGTAAATATGGAAAAGAGTCTGATGAATTGTTTACTTCTGACTTTGTCCTATGGATTTTGAAAACAACTTTGATATTTTGTGCAGAATATTTAACAAAGAATTTTTTTAATTTTATTTTATTTCAATGGTACATTTTTGATGAGCATAGTGATAACATTCATCATAGAGGATTTGTACCTGTACATGACATATCTTGTTGCTTCTTTTTTCCCATTTCCCTCCCCTCACCCCCTCCTCCCTCCCTATTTACAAAAGATTTGTTTCCATTTTTTCCTTCCATTTCTTATTTCTCTTGTCCTCTGTTCCATCCCCCCTCCCTTGTTCCCTTTCCCATTTGGACATTTTCTTCCCTTTCCCAATATAATACATTTTAGTCTTTATTTACACTTTCATTTTCTCACACCAGAGAAACTATGTGGTATTTAAACATGTGTGTCTGATTTATTTCACTTAAGAGTATGGTCTCAAGATGCATCCATTTACCTAGGAATATCTCAAGCTTATCATTCTTTATGGCAGAGTAGTACTCCATTGTATAAAAGAACCACATTTTCTTTATCCATTCTGCTGTTGATGGGCATTTGCGTTGTTTCCAAGATTTAGCTATTACAAACTGTGCTGCTATAGATATGGGTGTGTATGTATCACTGCAGTATGATGCTTTTAATTCTTTTGGGAAGATACCAAGAAGTGGAATAGCTGGGTAAAATGGAATCTCTAGTCCTAGTTCCCTGAATCTCCACACTGATTTCCACAGTGGTTGGACCAGTCTGCATTCCCACCAACAGTGGAGAAGTGTTCCTTTTTCACCACAGCCCCTCCAGCATTTGTTATTGGCTGATTTGTTGATAATAGCCATTCTTTCTGGGGTGAGGTGGAATCTCAGGGTTGTTTTAATTTGCATCTCTCGAATGACCAGTGATGTTGAACACTTTTTCCTATGTCTATCTGGTATTTCTACTTCTTCATCTGAGAAGTGTCTCTTCATTTCAGTTGCCTGCTTTTGGATTGGGCCTTTAAATTTGGGAGTCTGATTTTTTTGAGTATTTATATATTCAAGGTGTTAGTCCTTTGTCAGAGGAATAGCTGGCAAAAATTTTTTCCTACTCTGTGGGTTGTCTCTTCGCTCTGTTGGTAGTTTCTTTTGCTGTGCAAAAGCTTTTTAATAAGTTGTTGATTCTTTATGATACTTCCTGGGCAACCGGGGATTTGTTCATAAAGTCCTTGCCTACACCTATGTCTTCAAGAGTGCGACCTATTCTATCTTCCAGTAGATTTAGTGTTTCTGTTTTAATATTTAGATCTTTCACAAAGAAATTTTATACTGAATTTCCTTTGTGAAAAATATATGTCCTGTATATATGTTCATGTAGAACACAGTACAAATAGTGTGATGATGTTTGTGTTTCCTTTTAAGCTGTGACATGAATAATTATCTGAAGGGATAAGGACCACAGTTAGCTTTGGCAAAACTAGAAAGGCTTTTCAAAGGCCTAGTCTACCTCTGTTTGTTAGTGCTGGCAGTACATCACCTTCTGGTACCACCAGGAGCCCAATGTTTACATGGTATTTTCAGACTAATCGAACACTATTCTCACTATTATTGTTTTTAATGTATTTGACAATATAGGACTTATGATTTATTGTTGGAGTATATCCAGTACATGAGGCCACGTTACTAATTGCCCCACTGTACATTATTTGATCCAAATGAATAAATATAGTACTATTTAATGGTCATCTTCCCTTGAATGTAAATTATAAGTTTTTCACTATTTAAATAATTTTGGTAGTGTGGATAAGAGCTAATGAGTTCCATGAATGCTGACTGAAGAAATGAAACTCCTGAGTCAGAGATAAAGGACTTGATTATTCTAAAACAAGAATATTATCATAGGGATGCCGGTCCCTCAAGCCTCAACTTTTATAGGATGACAAGGTGACCAGGTGGAGTCTGCACATAGAATGGAATCTTTTCTAGAAGAAAAAAACCCTGAGTTTAAGGAAATCAAATATTTACATGTTACAGATCTAATAAATGATATGTAAGATATGTTGAGTAAGTACTACATAATATCATAATATAGCGAGAGAAAGTAAAGCCATCTAAAATAATGCAGTAATAGACCATGTTCCTGGGTTAGATGATGAAATACTAGGATATCACTTCTCCCGAGATTGCTGTATAGATTAAGTGCAAACCAGTCAAGCATTGGGATAACCAGGTCCCGGGAACAGGCATGCCAGTGAATAGACTCTTCTTCATTCTGAAGGACACTATGCTAGACCTTATGATGCATTATTTCAATTCTTGGGTTAAAGAATGGTTATGGTCTTATGATTTTGGTGCACTCAGGAAGACCCATAGAAGCTTAAAAGGGCCTTGGCAGCCTGCCTCCCAAGAACTGTCTGCCAAACACTAATTAAATTTGGTATGTATTATCTCATTTAATCCACCTAAGAAATGTAGGAGGTAAAAATTGTTTTTCCCACATAATACAGTAAATGAATAAACTGAGGCCCATCAAAGAAATTGTTTTCCCCAAAATAGGTAACCAGTTAGACACAAATATATCTGATCCTAAACCTGTTGTTTTTTCTATCATAAATCATTGCTCTTCCAATTGGGAAAACGACACAAAAGGAAAACTGATTGGTTTACCCCAATAATTACACAGTGTTGTACTCAGGGTTTCTGAGGAGCTGGCGTCTTCTTCAGAACCATTCTTGGGAAGAAAGGCTTCATAGCCTTTGGCGCTGAGATCTGGGACAGACACAGTGTAGCCGTAGCAGTTCCGTCTTTCCCTTCTGCTTCTTTAGGCTGTGTGATTCTGTGATTCTCTTCGCACTAAAGTTTAGTTTAGGACTCCTTGAGAAGAAGTGAACCCTGGCTTGGCCACCTGTTTGCTCCATTTACAAAAGATAGGCCTGGGAGATTGTTTTCAGAAAGCAGATCAAAATTTTGTTTTTAGCTCCCATAACTGCCAGTTCTTTTGTTGACAAGATTCTAGAGCCAAGAATTTACTATCAGAAAAATGAGAAAATAGTTTATGTATTAGATAAGCTAAATGATATTTATGTATTTTTTAATCTTGAGCTTCTTCTATGGAGACACTAAAATAGCTTTCAATTTCTAGTTGCTTTTCCTTTTTTTTTCTCTTCAGCTAATCCTAGAAGTACTTAGTTTGACTCCGGAAGAACAATACTAATTATAGTAATTTATGTGGACCCTTTAGCAATTATGACTAATCACCTTGCAACAAAATAATGATTATGCATATCATTAAATCTGCATCAGATTAATTTGGCCTTGAGCTTTATTTGATAACATTAACCTCTTCACAGTTTCAGAGTCTATTGCTCATTGTGGGTCATCTGATCACAAATGTACAACTACTGTGGGTACTTTGTGCATGATCTTTCCATTATATTCAGTGGCCTTGGACAAATCATTTGCCTTCTGTGAAATGCTTTACTTATTTTATAAATTCACAGATCATGAATAGTTTTCTTAAAATGTCTTTCTTGCTCTTGTAATTTTCTTTAGCTTCTCTATTCACTCTTTCTGCTGTATTTTTTTTGTCCGTTAAGTGACAAAATTTCATTCAAAAAAGTAAATTTAAAATTAAAATATCTATTTCCAAAAAAGAATACTTAGAAATTAAAACTCATTAGGTAAAATTTGTAAGAATTTTTCTTTATAAATTTTGCCTAAACTCTTTAAGTGATTAACAACTTTAAGTGATTTGGTAAAATAAATTTAATAAGTCATAACTCTTATCAAATAAATGGAACTCATTCAGGCAATTTGACTTGTAAGTGAACACATTTTGGTTTCTATTGTACTACCTCAAATAGAATATATTGAAATTGAGATTCCTGAAATAAAATCCTTAAAATCTCCCAAACTTAGTATTCTCTGTAAAGTTTTACTATAGATTTACTAGTCAAAGTAAATATTCCTAAAATAAATTTAGAGGAAGGCATGTGGGAATTGAAAGCAGGAAATGGTTTTTAAAATACAGTGTAAAAGGTTCCTAATGTAAAGAATAAAGGAAACATTTTCCAGAAGGGGAGGATTTCTCTAGCATGTATTTGAACCCAGTAAAGAATGTGTTGCACGTGGGAAATATTAAAGTTAGAAATGTTGCAATGCCAAAAGAATCCTACTGAAAAAAGTGAGAGTGAAGGAAATAAGAGCTAGAATGTAGGTTAGTAGACTGTGACAGTCATGTAGGATTTACAATCTGAAGACAAGAAATTAGTCATTACATCTACATTACTTTTTGAATGATTTCTAGTACATAAGAAAATAGACAAAGATGGGGCTGCAGTGTGCACAATAATAACAAAATAGAATTTCTTGAGAATGACTACACATCAAAACAATTGAATTTGTATAAGAATTTACAGTTACCATATGCTAGATAATTACTTTCATCTACTTCTTTATCAATCTCTCTTTTGGTTTTTTGTTAATATTATAGCATTCGGCATCCTTATTTTTGTCAGTTTAGATGATACTTCTGCTAAGAGATTGGAGGAGGTTTTCATTTAAAAAATGTAGACATATGTTATCCTAATGAGTTCTTAAAATTGCCCAATTTTATTCAGCATTCAGTTTGAGAATTAACGACAACAGCAAACCCCTTAGGAACTTCTTAGGTCAATATGATGGTATACACAGAAGAGGCAAACTGATGAGTCCATAAGATTCCTGAGTTATTCACGACGATACATCCAGGAGAACAATTTAATGAAGTAACGAAACTTGTGTGACTGTGCTTCCATGCCCAACACAGACATTATAGTAATGAATCATTTTAAAACAATGGTTGTTGCTTTCTTGTGTCATTTTCCCCTTTTATTTTGTGTTCTATTAAGAACATGGATTCTTTCTTAATAAGAGATTGTTGATTGAAAAATTTAATTGGCATGAATCACCTTATTTCTGAAACATTTTTTTCATTGTATTTATTGATTTCTCAGAAAGGCAGAGTGAAAATCAAATGTTAAACACATATTTTTTCCATCTTCAAGGAACGGATTAAAGCATGAGCATATTCATTTGCCCCCTTCTTTGCGTAGAATGGAAGATATTACCAAGATGTTTAAAATTATGTCAAGATATCAAAAATGAGTGCAGAGTGCTCCAAAGGAAAGATATTAACATAATCTGTAAGAAGAACACTGTTGCCACCTTCAAGAACAACAATTTTACTCTGTTAAAATTGCAGAGGATGACTGCCAATTACTTTTGTGATATGAAGTCTTACCAGTGACTAATATATGTGAAGTATCAATATGTATAACTTTTTACTGCCCCAAATAAGAGCAACTACATTACTGAAACTTTTTTTCTTTCCTGTGTATAGCTTTGGTTTAAACCTTCAATTAGGCTATTTTCTTCCAGTGGATACTTCCCAACCTAATCTTCAACTCTTTCAATTAGGAAATAGACTTGAGCTTCATCCAGTAAAAACTAGTATTTTGGGGGATGTAGGGGTTACTATATGTTGAGTACTTTCCTAAGTGCTTAAGTAAGTCAATTTAATCCTCACCACAACCCAGAGGGAAATATTATGTTCTTCAGTTTACAAAGGGGAAGAGTGAGGTACAGAAAAGGTAAGAAAGCTGTCTCATCATGAGCTAGGAAATGGTTAGACTGGGACTCAGACACTGGCGAGCAGCCTACAGACCTCACTCATAACTATTCCATGATTGCTGCCATTTATCTGTGGCTATCAATTGTCAGGCACTTTGCCAGTAATTTATTTAAGCTTTTTGTTTTTGTGGTTATTATTGGCCTCGCATCAAAGAAAGAAGGTAGATAGTAGTCTTCTTCATAGAAATAAAAGCTAAAATTTTAGCTTTTAGTTTTAGCTGAGTAACTCAGTCACTGAACTTGATGCATATACAGAGCACTTGAAAAAGATGTGATTTTTAACTAAGGTTTTCTTTCTCCAAAGGCAGAAAACTTAACTGCATTTTCATTCTATCATATTTATTCTTTAAATAATCTTTTAAAAATGAAACCACTACAGTATATGTAATTATCAATTCAATATGGAATGTTCAAACTTTGCTGAATGCATAACTGTCTTCCTCAAATCTAAATAAACTCTAGAGAAACTTCTGTGTGGTGCCT